>JADRCC010574742.1:0-18066 GCA_019843855.1 Hylomyscus alleni | reverse complement strand
GCCCCAGTGTAGGAGAATGACAGGGCTGATAAGTGGGAGAGGGTGGGGTGGCAGGCATGGGGAGGGGGAGGCAACAGGGGTTTGTTCTTGTTGTTTTTGATTGTTCATTAAATATTATTTAAAATAAAAAAATTAGAGATAATACTTAATAGCTATTAAATGGTACTGTGTGCGGTTTTCCTTTAATTTTCTTGCTATTTTATAATGCTATTTGAGATGAATAAGAAAATATGGCTATGTAGATGTGGTTAAAATCTCTTGGTTAAATACTACTTTAATTCCCTAAATCTACCAAATATGCAAAATAAGCATTTTATCTCTATTTCCTTTAAAGGAAAGGTGAAGATTACGTAATGTTGCAGGATGGGAAAATTAAACACAGTGGTCCATTGGAGAACTTGGGTGCTTTTTGAAAAAGCTTGTTTAAAAGATGAATTTTAATTTTTTAATTATATGTATGTGGGGACTAAGTTTAGATATGTGCACATGAGTGACAAACAATAGTGCAGATATTCCTGAGCTGGAGTTACAGACCTGGGTGTTGAGAATTGAACTCAAGGCTCAACTGTTAGTGATGGCTCAGCTGTTAAAGGATAGGCTCACAACCGAAAATGTAAGAGAATTGATCTCAAATTATCTGAAAGAGCAGTACACACTTTTATCAACTCAGCCACCCGCCGGACCTGGTAGATTTTTGGTTGTTTGTATTGTGAAAGCATGCTGGTGTCTGAGTGTGTGTAAGTATGTGTGTGTGTGTGTGTGTGTGTGTGTTGCATGGTGTGGGTTTTTGCCCACACAGAGTCTAAAGAACTTTACAGGTGTGCCGTTCTATTGTTCTCCATTTGATTCCCTTATGATAGAGTCTCTAAATTCTCAAGATCTGACTATTTCTAGTCTTCTCAGGGAATATGCACACATTGGGTTTTAATAGATGCTGAGGTTTTAATCTCAGGCTTCCATGGTTGTGTTACAATTGTCATTACTCAATTAATGATCCCAGAGTGCGGAAGCTCAGGTTTACAAAGGAGACCTTTCCCTTTCCGCCACCCATGCTTTATGTCTGATGATTAGATTTCTATTCATATCATTCTGTATGCATACATAGAAGTGCATGTAACTTTGCATAACATCAACCTGAACATTAGAAATACACCTGAATCCAAACCTTTGCCAGAACTTGTTAATTTCACTTCTGTCCATATAGGCTTCTCTGCTTCCTCATGGGAAATGACTAAAGATTTTAAAACTTTTCACTGCTTTTTAAAACTTGGAAAATCTCTATTTTCATAAAAAAAATATTTTTTACTCTTAACTTTGATATATTCTTAACTTGTTCAATATGAATTCACAACAGTAATAATAGCAAATCTAAGTCAGACATAATTCAAACAGTGGGGAAGGGAAAGTCAGTTTTCTTTTTTCTTTTTTTTTTTTTACTTTAAAATTTTAATAAGATGCATAGGGGAAGGCACTCTACTCTTACATAAAAAGGCATGTCTGCATGCATGTGTATATACACAAACATATATGAAAGAAAACATGTGAAACATGAGTTGCTGAAATTTGTGATATTGTAGCTATTGACTTCAGGCAGTTATGAATTATAGTAATGTTTTAACTTCTACCACCATGCCTTTGGTCACTCTTTGTGTACCGAACCTAACAGAGCTAGTCCTTATTTCTATCTCAATCATAGACAACAAAAAATTATTGTGTACTAACAATAGGACACCTCTTGTTTTTATCTGAAAACAATCATTTTCTGATACGTGTACTATATTATTAGGTTAGTCAGAATTTATTTCATTGTACATGATTGAAATCCATTCCAACTGTCTTAATATTAAAGAAAATTGTAATGTCTCAAAAGCCTGAAAAGTACAAGAACTGGCATCAATGTATATGAAAGCAAGGATGCCAATAATTTGAATCAGAATCAGTTCATTTTCTTTAATTGCAACTACTGGTGGGTGGAATCAAGAGGTCTATTTGATGACATCTTGCCTAGTATGAGCAGTAAAAATTGAACTTAATGAATTTAAAGAACTAAAAAGAACAAATTTAGGTGGGTAGGGAAAGGGCTGTGTATATGGGATAAGCTAGAAAAGAAGAAATGAATATGAAAATTTTAAAACAATTAGTAAAAATTATTTTTTAGGTAGCAAAAGCATTCTAGAATCTCATCAGCTCTGCTACTATCAAAACTGACAATTCGCAGCTGTCCATTACTATCAGGGAGCTTATACTCAAATGATATCACGAAGTATATAAGTAATACATAGATTTTACTAGTTATTACACTAATATCCATCTCTGCTTTTCAAGGTACAATGTAGGATCTCATGTTGTATTTGTTTCCCATACTGTAACTCTTCCTTACTGTCTTTCTACCTGTAATATTTTCCTAGTCTTTGCTGAATTACCTTCATATCTATTACTACTACAAATTTATTCTGGAACATTCCACAAATTTCAATTGCTTAATTTTTCTCATATTTTTTTACAGTATTGTTGTTAGCATAATAAATTTATGAATCATTTTTATTCCTAAAAGAGATAAATAATGTTATATCTTTTTGTTAATCTAATCAATGTGTCTACATTGTCAGCATGTCTTATTAACAGGTGACTAACTTGACCTCTTAGTTAAAGTAGTGTTTGCAAGTTTATTTTGTGCCAGTTGCTGGTTAATAAATGTCTTGAATTAAATTCTTTGAAGCTAAGATAATATCCTGTAATATAAAAAGTTTTCATCCTCTACTCTCATGATTCTATTATATATATCTTCAGGAACAATATTTGTATGATCACTTGACTAGCAGTTATTTTCTACAAAAGTAAAACTCAATGAACACATGAAATATATGTGCAGTAGAGAAGATACTTTTTTCTTTTTAAAAATGTTCTTTAAATATTTTTAAACAATTATTTACTTTACATCCTGACAACAGTTAGGTGAAAGGGTCTCAAAGGCAGGCAAAAGTCAGAGACAGCCTCTGCTTCCACTGTTTGGAGTCCTACATGAAGATTAAGTTACACAACTGTTATATATGTACAGAAATCTTAGGTCAGTCTTGTGCATAGTCTCTTGTTGGTCTTTCAGTTTCTGTGAGCCCCCATGGGCCAAGGTTAGCTAATTCTGTAGTTTTTATGTTTTGTTTTGTTTTTAGTGTGTGTGTGTGTGTGTGTGAGTGTGTGTGTGTGTGTGTGTATGTGTGTGTTGGTGCAAATGCACTCACTGTGTCCTTGACACCTCTGCCTCCTTCAATCATTCCTTTCCCTCTTCCACAGGATTCATCAAGCTCAGCCTAATGTTTGACTGTGGAGTATCAGCATCTCTTTTCATCAATTGCTCAGTGAAGCCTCTCTGATTATTATTATGCTAATTTCCTGTCTGGAAGCTTAAGAGAATATTTTGAATGTATCATGGGTAGGCTCCCACTCATGGTACAGGATACCAGCTGAACCCATGGTTGACCTTTCTCTCAATTTCTGCTCCATATTTGCATATCTTATAAGCAGTAAATCTTGTAGGTTGAAATCTTGTGGCTCAGTTGATATCCCAGTCCTTCCGTTGTAAGTCTTGCCTGGATACAGGAGATGGCTGGTTCAGGATCCATAGCATCATTGGTAGCAGGCTTAGCTAGGGTCATCTTCAAAGATTCTGAGCTTTTTCTATTGTCCTAGGTTTCTAGTTCATCTCAGAGATATCCCCCACCATTCCAGTTGTCTCTTCCTGTGTTGTTCCTGACACCTTGAACCCTCCTAGGTACTTAGCTTCTTTGGGTCTGTTGATTGTAATATGGTTATGCCTTTACTTAAAAGCAAATATACACTTACAAGTGAATACATACCATGTTTGTTTTTCTGGGTCTGAGTTACCTCACTCCCAATGACTTTTTCTAGGTCTGACCATTTGTTTACAAATTTCATGATGTCATTGTTTTGAAGAGCTAGACAATACTCTATTGTATAAATGTGCATTTTTACCCAATTTTTGGTTGAATGTCATCTAAGTTGTATCAAATTTCTGACTATTATGAGAAAAACTATTAAGAACATAATGGAGCAAGTGTCCTTGTGGTATGGTGGAGCATCCTTTAAGCTATCTCACTCCTGGACATATAGCCAAAGGATAATTTTTATATATCCTCACAACTTCATTTTCTTTAAAAATGTATCTCTTAGTAATGTTTTTGTTTTTTGTTTTTTTGTTTTTTTGTTTTTGTTTTTGTTTTGTTTTGTTTTGTTTTGTGACAGGGTTTCTCTGTATAGCCTTGGCTGTCCTGGAACTCACTCTGTAGACCAGGCTGGCCTCGAACTCAGAGATCCGCCTGCCTCTACCTCCCAAGTGCTGGGATTAAAGGCATGTGCCACCACTGCCAGGCTAGCAATGTTTATTCCCACATTTATTATGGAATTAAAAAAAAAACGCAACTTATCTTCAATCAGTAATTGCATTTCACTTTCTCAGCCTCCTAAATTAATTCTGGTCTAGTGTGGAATGAATGTAAATTAAGAATCACCACATGAACTAGCCAAGTGTATTCTCTGATAAACTGGTGGCAGAGGAAAACATGAGCAGGTGTCATTCCAAGATGATAGATGTCAACAACTAAACACATCATTGACTATTGTCAACTATTCTTGGGTTTGGCCTTTAATGAAATATATTTGATTAGATGTAAGGAATAATTATATCCTCAGGTTCCACCTGTTTTGCTTTACCCATCAGTTCTTAAACTGAGGTATTTTTCAATAAAAATACAATGTACCAAGGTTCTGCATTTTCATGGTGTCAATTCGAGATAAAATTCATGAAGCAAGTGTGATTATGCCTCTATGCACTTTTGTATTTTGATCAAGCACTTTAGTTTCCTAGATTTCTGCTTCTTTAAATGTAAAGTCTATAAGTGAACTCAAAGCTATCATATCTCATGAGGCTTTCAAGATATTATCTACCCAGCTTGATAAAGATGAACAGTACATTTGATAGTTTGGGAAGGTCAATGATTTTCATAACATTATTTTAAGTGAGGTTATTTATTAATAAGGCTACTTGTTTTACTTAATTTCTTTTCAGAAATTAATTCTGACAACTACAAAATAACTTTAATAATAACATTGCCTTTGTAATTTGAGTATGGTTATATTTACTGATATATCAAAATGAAAAGGAAGGCAATAACACGATCAGCTGTGATTTTTAACATTTACAGACCATTCATTATGAACCTTCTTTAAATCCTCACTTATTTTTGTTTACCTCAAGGGAAGTAGCATCTTATACAAAACTGAACAGTTAAGAATAAACTTCTCCATAAATAATGAATGTATGTTTTCTTTTGTATATCTTCCTTACTATATTCAATATCAAACTATTTAAATTACAATTGATGACTTGAACAGCACTATATTTATAATGTGTTCACTTCTGTCACAGTGAGAATTCAATCTGAGACAAGGAGAAAGAGAAACAAACCTGATTGCATAAAAACAAAGCCACATGAAGAGACTACTTAACTTTAATTTCTTGACTAAAATAAATGTATGAAAAACAACCCAAAAGACAGGAGAACTTTCCACAGAGTTCTTTATAGATTATTCACACAAATATTCTCCTTATATAAAATTTATCTCTGTTTATTATTAGGGAAAAATTACCATTTTTTAATTTATGGAAAATATGACTACTAAGTTAAAGAACTAAAATCTCAGCGAATTCATTGCAATTGAGATGATATCAATGCAAATCAAGAGCTTAATGCACCACAAATATATACAAATTGAGGCAAATATTTATAAAAGAAAAATAGACATTTTTCTAAATATAACTTTCCGTAAACTTAATGGTAAAACTAGCATCAAAAACACTTTAATTTGAAATCAGACAATGGTTCTAACTACAAGTAATATTCTTATCCATGGATCTAGTGTCTACAAAAAGATTGTGTTGTTACCAAACAGCAGGAGAAAGACAGAAATTCATTAAATAATGCACCTAAGTAGTAGTTTATCCTGTATGTTGTTAGGTACTCGGGTTGTGAACTATTCAACACACTTAGTAAAACTTACAAATAGCATAGTCTGTCATGACTAATCTTGGATGTCCATTCAAATAATCCTAAGCCATCAGGTATATCTGTGAGGGATTGTATTGGTTTGATTAATTGAGAGAGGAAAACTAACCCTAATTCTACGCCACACCTTCTAGTGTCAGCTCACAAAAAAAAAAAAAAAAAAAAGATATGAAAGAAGGAAATTTTTGTTTTTTGCCTGACTCTTTTTTGTTGTTGTTGTTGGCAAGATAATTTCTCTTGTAGCAGAAGTATTCCTTTGTTGGTATTAGAACCTACTTCTTTGTTATTATAACATAAAATAAATAACTGCGTTGTTGGTCTTGTTTTATATTCTAGCACCAGATTGGGACTGTTAAAACCTCCAGTCTCATGGATTGAACAGCTACTTGATTCTTGACCTTTCTCTATAGAGACAGTCATTGTTGGACTCTATGAGACACAGCCTTTATGCCACTCAACAAAGTCTTCTTTACTAGCCATTCCATTGGTTCTGTCCTGTGAAAAATTCCATGAAAATAAACTGCCAACTCACATATAATCATTTATTATTTTCTAGAAGGAACTATTGGTAACACAAAAAATATCTACATACCTAAAAAGAAATCTCATACCATCCATCTCCAGGGTCAGTCTTACTATCCATTCAAAAATGTGACCAAAAGCAATGATTACCTGTCAGCTTACAGAGAAAAGTATTAATTACTTAAGCATGATCAAGAGATACAAGCAGAAATCTTGAAAAGAAATTAAATTCATATACCTAGTGATCATGAAAGGTAATGAAACTGAGAAGTACAAAAGGTATAAAAATATTTTTAAATATATTAAGATATATATTTAATATATATTAAACAATTTTAACCAGAAAAACGGTTTCATAGTAAGAGTACTTGCAGTTTTTTCAGAGGATCAATGCTTGGTGCCTAGTACTCACGACAGAGTTTATCTCTAGGTTATACACACATGCACACACACACACACACACACACACACACACACACACTCATTCAATAGCGAGGAAAAGAAATCTCTGAAATATGACTAAAGAAGTAAAGAATAAAGACTATACAGACATTAAGAGCCACTGAGAAATCACCTTTAGGGAAGGAGTTCTATAAAGAGATGAGACAATTTATCACCATGTACAAAGCTCAAGTTTAGGTGGATCAAGAACCTGAATATAAAATCCTATATAGTCAATCTAATAGAAGAGAAAGTGAGAAAGAGCCTTGAACTCATTCGCACGGTGGAAATTTCCTAGGCAGAACTCCAATGGCTCATGCTTTAAGATCAAGAATTGATAAATAGGACCTCATGAAACTGAAAAGCTTCTGTAAGGCAAAGGACATAGTTTAGAAGACAAATCAGCAACCTACAGATTGGGAAAAAATCTTCACTAACCTCACATCGGATCGAGGACAAATATTCAAAATATATAAGTAACTCAAGAAATTAACCACCAAAAAACCAAACAACTCAATCAAAAAATGGGGTATAGAACTAAACTGAGAACTTACAATTGAATAATCTCGAATGGCTGAGAAGCACCTAAAGAAATGTTCAAAGTCCTTAGTGGTCAGACTGTATCTTAGGTATTCTGTACTTTTTTTTTTGCTAGTGTCTACTTACTAGTGAGCACATATCATGCACATCCTTTTGATATCTGTTAATATAGAATTTTTTAACTTTCAATTTTTAATTATTATACTTTAATTATATAAGATCAATTTATGTTCTTACACTGAACCAATAGGCATTATTTTTTCTGAAGTCCTAAGTCTGTCAGCATTTTTATAATTTAAGTATTTCAGTCAAATCAAGAGGTAAAAGAAAATTTTTTCAATTTATTAGAAGGGAGGAAACATCAAAGAAGAGTAAAATATTAGAGTCAACAAAGTACCTGAGACTGAAATACATATACTCTACAAGTAGAAAGCAAAGAATGTGATTACAACTTTTTTCTCTGCCAAGAAGTAGCCTAAAAAGTATTAAGTAGTCTAAACAACACATTATTTAAACTTGAAGTGAGATACACCATTTATAACATATATTTGTAAGCTATAGAATAAGATTGTCTATATGAAAACATCAGTCAATCATTACATAAAACTAGGCATTTTCTCTTAAAATTATAAAAAGTATAGGGCTGGGGAGATTGCTCAGTGATGGAGAGTACATACTGCTCTTGCAGAGGGCCTGAGTTCATAACTAAGCATCTAATTTACTGCCCGTAGCTGCACCTACTGGAAGATTCACAGCTTCTGCCTTGCTGCCTCTGCCAGCTCCTGCATTCAAATGTACACCCTCAACATTAACATATATATATATATATATAATTTTAATATTTGTAAACTAAGATGGAATAGATAAGATGTGCTAAAAAGAGAATATATCATGTCTGTTTCCAAGATTACTAGTGATATAAAACATTTTTACAAGTTTATAAACTTGAAAGCACAAAACATATTTAGATGTATAATATATGCTGTTTATCATTCTTTGGCTTAGAAGTATCTATAGGCACCACATAGACAAGCAATCAGACACACTTTTAAGGGATTATGTGGCTTCTGGATATTTCTATGAAAGATGAGATTGAATAGACTAATTAATGTGGGATGAAACACTTGGAAAGTGAATGACAGATTCCCTGGGCTTAGGACCTTCACTCTATAAAAAGTAGAGAGCTGGCTGAGATCAAGTATTCATTACCCTCTGACTCTGGTTGTGCATATGATGGAATCAGCTGCTTCAAGCTACTGTCATCTTGTCTTTCCTGTCATGATAGACTGTGCCTTGAACTGTGAATGCATAAGACTTTTCTTCCTTGAGTTTCACTGTCTGGCTGGTTTTCCACAGTAACAGGAAAAGAAACAAGAATAAAGTCATATTGCAGTAATTAACATTTCCTTTCCATTAAACATTTATTGATTTTTATTAGGAATCTTCAAAGTCCTCTTTTCTAGTTCTCCATAAGATAGAAAATTTGATGGGAACTACCAACCAGACTTCTGTGCATGTGTAATGAAACTTACTCCTTTTGTAAAACCAAATCTGGACTTTCTCTCTCTCTATGTCCATTTATAAACCTGCGATAATTGTTATTGTTGTGCCAGGGGAATATTACTGATCCTCCCAAAACAGACATGAGCCAATCTGATGCAACTCACAGCAACGTCTTTATTAGGGCTATCTCAGGTCTGCCCCACCCCCAATGCACACTGTCATGCAGAACATTTTGGTAGTGGTGGTGGGGAGCTCTGAATGCCTAACCAGGCAAGGCTTTATAGTAAGCTGCAAGCAGTGAATACATGTGCAAGAATCTACTTGGAAAGCTTCTGTGGCCTTTAACATAATTGGCTGGTTCTGGGAGTCATGTCATAAATTTAACTTCTGCTCCCCTCTGCATTGGTGGTTGTTAGGCAAGGAGTGGGCTTATAATATGGGGGTGCAGGTTTGTTGGGGGAATAATCTGGAGACATTGGGCTTGTTGAGGGTGTAACCTGGAAACACTTTTCTTGTTGGGGAATAGCCTAGATACTGGAGCTCAAATTGGGTTTTGTTGGGGACAACTTGGAAACTAATGCTAGGTACCAGCCTCTTAGTTTACGTGAGTTCAAACTTAGATCAGGTTCTCTTAAATGAAGCCTGAACTTAAAAGATTTGGCCTCTCATCATATTATATACTTCTATTAAGTTGGTACTTGCAACTTTTATTTTTCCATGCCTAATTATTTTCTTTGATAAAATGATTATCATTTCTAGCCATTTTGTTACACATGACACAATAACATTCATTTGAAAGTTGCATCATATCTAATGATGTCTCTCACAAATGATATTGTGTGTATATACATGCGTAGCTTCATTATCCATTCAGTTATAAATATACAACTAAATTATATCCAGAAACTAGCTATTGTGAACAGTGTTGCAATAAGGATGGGGAGATTCTATGAAGTAGACTCATGTTAATTTTCTTCAAATATATAGCTAATTCATGTAGTGGCTGCATTTCATAATTTTTCTTTAAGAGTTTCTACCCCTTCAGATAATGACTATATTAACCCTTTTTCTCACCTGCAGTGTATACTTACTTTTTTACCTTATCCTTGACAACAGCTTAATTTGCTTTTGTGGTCTTTGGTTTTCTTTTTTCTTTTTTGTTTGCTTGTTTGTTCTTTTTTCTGTCACTTGTTTCTATTATATAGCCTTTCTAATTCTGGTGAGGTAGAATTTCTTGTTTGCACATGAAACCATAAAATAGGCCCACATAACAAGTTTACACAATAGCTCTCATGTTTTAGAAAAAGTAACATATAACCCCAGACCAGTTTCAAACTAGCTATGTGGTCAGGGATTACTATGATTGATTTTGAACTGTCTTCTGCTTCCCAGCAATGCCCTATTCTGTCTGGTTTCATGTTGTTGGGGATAGAATCTAGTGCTGCAGGCATGCTAAGTAAGTGCTCTGTCAATCTCTGTGCTCCCTGCTCAAAATACCTTAAAAGACTATTATGTTTAAAATACTCTGTTACAAAACACTCACATGTCTGCATAGAAAAATAACAAAATATTCATGAGGCAAAAGTAGCTCATATAAATGGTGTGTAATATGATTTCCCACATTTTTTTTATGTGATTCCATTTAAAAAGAAATTGTTTTCAACCTATAACTTGAACTTGTAACTCAAACTGTACAGGCCAATTCACATTTTGAAAAACTAAATATGTAATTCTTGAGACTTTAGAAATAATAGAGCTTTCAGCTTCTGTACCACATATTCTTAGGTGTATAGTAGTGAACATTTTCTAAGTCTTAATTTACTAAAACAGTAAATGTTATAATTAAAAGTTGCACATCCTTCTCCTGGGTCAGTGAGTTCAGAACTATTTCCTCTCTTTTATTAGATTTAATGTAGAATACCAGAACAGAATGGGCACTAGGATTAAAAATTAACAATTGGGACCTCATGAAATTGAAAAGTTCTGTATGGAGAGGGATATGGTAATTTGGAATAAGCCATGCTATAGGGTGGAGAAAAATTTACCAACTACAAAATCAGATAGTGAACTAAAATATATAAAGGTCTCATCACACTGGTACACCAAGAAAACCAACAACCATATTTAACAACGTGGAACAAATCTAAAGAGAATTCTCAAAAGAGGAAATACAAGTAGCTAAGAAGCATGTACAATAGTTAACATCCTTAGTCATCAGGGAAATGCAAATCAAGACTCTTTTGAGATTCAATCTTACACATGCCAAAATGGTTGAAATCAAGCCATAGCTCATGCTGCTGGGTGTGATATAGGAAATTACTCATTCTTGGCATGGGTGGGGGGAGTGTAAACTCTTATAGTCACTATGAAAATCAGTGTGAGAAGTCCTTACCAAGCTAGGAATAGATCTAGTTCAAGATTCAATCACACCACACTTGGGCATATCCAGTAGCTGGGTGGGTCTTTACCTTTCTTATTCAGTATCAGGAAGAGTGCCTTCCTGTGACAAGAACATTAGTCTGTAGAGAATGAGGGATCCAGGATGCACCGGCCTGACTTCAAGTCATGTCTGTCTTTCATATCTTTAAAAAATCTTGTTTCCTTAGTTATGGAAAGGGTATGTCTTTCCTTTTGTAACCTTACAGTTCCTTCTGCATGTATTATGGTTTTCAGTATTGTGTTTTTATGGGATTCCTCTGTGTAGGACACATATCTTGACCTCTACATGTGTATCTTACCATTTTTCTTTGGCTCTTTTTCTTCTATTTCTTTTCTCCTACTTCAGATCCAGAAAAGATTTAGATGTCAAAGGGAGGAAAAGATGGAGATAGCAGAGGAGTTGGGAAAATAGAAACTATTATCAGAATATATTATATAAAAAACATATTTTTAATAAAATATAAACACATTTTTCCTGGGTACTGGAAATAAAATTACATCAATTGTTTTTAATATATTTCTGAAAACATTTTAAAAATACTATATAGAAGCATTCATTCTCCACAAAATTATAAGCAGAACAACTTCTAAGTTCAATTTGCAATATGCTATTAAAATCATATTTTTATTTTGATGGTTTTTATTCATTATTTTCTCTGAATTGAAACAAACTTTGTTAATTAAAAGGTATTCATTTTGATAAAGACTTTTTTATTTGTAATACAACTGACGCTTTCAATCTCTTGCTTCAAAATTGAAAGAACAAATCTAATGAATTTAAGTAGGATTTGAGCCTGTTTTCCTTACACCACATGTAGCAGGTGTAATCACTGCATCACTAACTGCTCCCTCAAAGCTGTTTCAGATTAACGTTTGTTCCACAGTGTTATTGTATAACCCAACGGGAGGCACAAGTTTTACAACCAACTCACAAGCATAAGTTCAAGACCATGCTAATCTCACTCACCTTTCATGTTCCTATCTCTGTTAGATTCAGGATATTTGCTGAATACTAATTAGCTGTTGCTTTTAAAATTCACTCTCTTATTTCTGTACTCTAACCTCAAACAGAATACATAATGTGCTTTTGTCCAAATTAATATACACTTTTCAAGAAGGCTTCTACCTTATACAATACAGAATTCAGCAATAGTTGAATAAAATATTGAAAATTCAGACAGATGTACAAACTCTGGAACAACTGTTTAAATAGCACAATCATGGCTGTGCATAAAGGAAATTCTAAGCATAGATGTTGTCCAGTTTTCTCTCTCTTTCCACAGCATCTAACTAGGTTTCATTCCCAGACAGCCATTATTAAAAAAATGCTATTTATCAAAGTATACTTTGCATAGTGATGAGGGGACTAGTTAAACAACAAGGCTTGTTTTTGTTGTAAGAGGACTAGTAATGCATATAATGTATATTTGGTAACAATTATATATATTACATTCATATAATATTTTATATTATATATAACTATATATATATATATATATATATATATATATATATACACACACACAAAAATACACACACACACAAAGATAGGGTGGTTTAAATGCATATGGCCCCCATAGTATTATGTGTTTGAATACTTTACCCATAAGGAGTGGCACTATTCAGACCTGTGATCCTGTTACAGTATGTGTGAGCCTGTAGAGAAGGCTTTGAAGTCTTCTCTGCTTAAGTTACACCCAGCATGACACTCACTTTCCTTCTGCTGTCTGTGGATCAAGAGGTAGAACACTCAACTTCTTTACCACCATGACTGCCTGCATATTGCCATGATTCCTGCCATGGTGAAAATGGACTAAACCTCTTCAAACTGTAAGCCATCATTGCCCATGAGATATTTTCCTTTATAAGAGTTGCTATGGTCATGGTGTCTTGTCACAGCAATGAAACCCAAAGTAAACAATCTGTGTACCATTTGCTGTTTAATGATGTATCATATATCTTGCATTATATCTTCAAATGTTCTAAGCTTGTTATCATTGTCATCACAATGATTAGTCTCATTTATAATTTTCATGTAATTAAAGGCTAATATTATCACAGAATTGGGTCATATAACAAAAGAATTAAGTTGCAAAGCCTCATGTACTTTGTGGTAATTTTTTTCCCACTATGAGTTAGTCTTAGTTAATGATTAGTGCCCTGTTCAATCAACCAGTCATCATTTGCATTATTCATCTTGTTACTTCTTTCATAGCTTTGACAACATCTGTTTCGGAGAAAAATGATTTATTTGTTCACAGTTTAAGAGCATATAGTGCATTGTGGCTTAGGGGAGTTGGTGCATGTGTAAGAGTGAGAGCACAAGGTTGCTAAACACATTGTTTGTATGTCCACAATCAGAAAGCAGAAGTAGGGAACGCGGTGATCTTCCTGATTATTCTTCTCCCACACCACTCCCTTTTCATTTCAGGCTAACACACTAGCCCATAGTGGCATACATCCAGAAGTTGTGTCTCTCCTAAGTTAATCATTTTGGAAACAAGTTACAGTCCTAGGTCTATAGAATAAAAATGATTGTAAAGAACACGGTAGCTTAATTCTACTAAGTTCTCTTATGCTTTGTGGCCCAGGATGGTTTCAAAGAAGGTCAGGCAGACTTGCAGTATCTTAGTTAGAGTTGCTATTGCTTTAAAGAGACACCATGACCACAGCAACTCTTAGGAAGGAAAGCATTTATTTGTGTTTGGCTTACAGTTTTGGAGGTTTAATACATTGTCATCTTGGGAGAAAGCCTGGCAGCAAGCAGCCACACATGAGGGTAGAGAGATAGCTGATAGTTCTATAAGTCTGATAAGCAGACAACAGGAAAAAAATGAGTGATGCTGGGCCTAGCTTGAGTACTTGCAACATCAAGGCCTACCCACAGTGACATACTTCTTAAACAAGGTCACATCTACATCAACAAGGCTACACCTCTTAATTGTGCTACTATCTAAGAGTCTATGGGAACCATTTTCTTTCTAACCACTGCATGTAGTAAGACTGGAGGACTGGAATCAGTGAGTATACCTATATTTTTGTCTCATATAGAACATGATTTTATTATGAAACTAATTCTTTGGCATTTTCATCTGTTCTTTTTGTAACTGAATAACTGCAGAGCATTTTTATGCCAGCTCTAGCCTGTTCTACCTCCTGGATAATTAACACAGAAAGTTGGTATTTTTATCAACAAGTTGCAAGCCTATGCTAGGCAGGTTCTAAATCTCTAACTCTGCCTATTTCCCAACCACATGGCCCTTTATTTTTAATCTTTGCTTGGCTATGACTCATTCTGGTCAATGTGCGTTTTCATGCTAGCTCTCTCATCGTGATCACATGGAGAATCGTCCTGTTCTCTCCACATGGCTTCTCCACACACTACTCTCCTCATGCTCATTCCTCTCTCTCCAGCCCCCCCTGGGACATTCCCCTACTCAAAGCATAAGTCCTAAGACGACTCAAGGTAGATATGTAACTTATCATTATCTCCAGAAGATGATGAAGAATCTTTACAAAACCATGAAACAGTTGATGCTTCATAAAAATAATAACACCAAAATCCATCCTATGCTTAATTATCCATGTATAGAAATCAGCATTTGAATAATACAAGGAAAATCTTAATGTAGTGCCCAAAACTCACTCCAACAATGATACATTTGATCATACTGTATATTTAATACAAATGATGGAGATTACAGAAACAAGGGGAATTGTTAATTCTCAACTTAGTAGTGTTTTCTTTTCTAAAAAAAAAAAAGACATTGAAATTACTCTACATGGAATCTTTTAAACTTTTCACCATTCTATTTAATTCTGTAAAATAAATAGCAATGTTGTCTCTAAAAAGCACCAGGATGTTTAAGTCCTAATGTCACGATCCCAGTACCTGTTGCTCATCTTTAACCCTGTGTATAGCAGTATTTTTAATAAAGAATTGCAGAGATTTAAAAAAAGGCAAAATAACATTGGAATCTGCTTATTGAATTATTTGAAAATGTTGTGCCATGAAACATTCATGAACCCCAAAAGACCACCCAGAAGCTGATGTAATCACATTAGGATCTCTTTATTCAAGCTCAAGCTTGGGTCACACAAACTGTCTCTGATGCAGGAGAAAGGGAAGGGGCCCTGAGACCAGTTTTAGGCAAGTGTTTACCAAGGCAAGAAGTGAATATCTAGCCTGGTATACATCTGATTGGGGAAATTAAGACCTTTAACACAACTGGCTGGTGATAGGATCAAACCATAAGCTTAACTTCTCTTTCCCTCTTGATTGGTGTTAGTTTGGAAGTCAAGTGACAGGGGCATGTTTATAACCTAGAAGTGCAGATTTGTTGGGGAATAACCTGGAAACTGGTGCTAGATGCAGGTGTAGTTGGGGGGGGGGTTAGCCTGGAATCTGGCGCTAAGTACTGGCCTGTTAGTGAACTTGAGGTTAGGTTCTCTAAAATAGAGTCAGAACTCCCAAAATTTGGTCTCTTAAAACCATCATTTTTTTTCCTACAGTAATATTAGCAGAGGGTGTAGTAAACTGTTTAATATCACACTTTTCAAAATTATAGATATCCAACTAAATCTGTGAAATTTGAATGTTAGAGATTTTTCAATAATTATAATGTCTCTGAAACTAATATAGATTATTAAATTCCCCTGAAGCCAATTGTTACTGTCTTTTCTGAAACCAATGTATATGTCATGCTTTTCTCACCACTGTAAAACCTCAATTAATAACCTACATATTGCTTAAAGTTAGCAATGCAATCATTAATATCTTAGTCCTTGAGATCTTAAAGAAATTAACATTTTTACTAAATATCAGTTTTGGGGTTTTTTTTGTTTTTTATTTTGTTTGGATTTTTTTGTCTGTTTGTTTTACTTAATTCAGTGTGATGATAATATCAGAGAATGTCCAAATTCTTGGTATGTATGCTTTAATGGGAAAATGAATTGTCAATTGTTAGAATATTTTTTTTTCTCAGTATTTGTAATGTGAACTCTAGTAGACTCTTTATATCATCTGCTTATTCCAACTAAAAACTGGGATCTAACTATCATGTATCTGTTATCTGAAATTTTCATTATTAACAATACTTTCCACAGCAAGTAATTGTGACTAGCTAATATCACTATGTTGGCAAAAGTCTTAGGTGTTTGCTGGCCGAGTTCATCCATAATATATGCTATCTTTACTTTTTGTTCATTTTCTTTCCTGGGTCACCTTGTTTCTCTTTTACTTGAGGCATTTCCTAGCATGTTGCTATAAAACTACATCTGAGTCTCCAATATTGGCAAGCAAATAATATTAATCCTAAGTCACTTTCTTTTCATAAACCTTGTCCAACTCTTTTAGCTGGTCTCTTAAAATACATGCAAAATCCATTACTCTGTGCACCGAATCTTGCTCCACTACAGCTGAGTTCCAAGATCAGAAACAGAGAGGTCATGCACAATCCTTCCCTCCCCACCACCAAAGTCCTGTGCACTTAAATCTTCACTCTCTCCATTGATCAGTTCTACTCCTTATTTGACAGTTTTGAGAATGTGATTTTTTTTGCCAGTCTTTTCCTTTTTTGCCATATTTAAATATTTCTTTTTGTTACTTTCGTGTATTTTACTTATAGTCTAGTGATTATCTGCCTCCCGGTCCACTCTATAGTTCTCATCCCTCCTGTACCACGGCCTGCAAACCCACTCTGAGGCCTCAATTCTCTCAAGGGTTAGGGGCATCTTCTCTCAATGAGGCAAATATTTAGACTCAACCAATGGACTGAAGTTGAGGGCCTCTCTAGTTGAATTAGAGAAAAGCTGGAAGAAGCTAAGGACGAGGGCAGCCTCATATAAAGACAAGCAGTCTCAACTAACCTTGACCTCTGAGATCTTTCAGACACTGAGCTACCAACCAGGCAGCACACACTAGCTGGTATGAAGCCCTAACACATATACAGTCTTTACCTTTTATATAATATTTTTTTTCTAACTGGAAATATCTTTTCTTTGTGAACCATAAGTTCTTCATCAAATCAACCACAAATGGCCTTCTCCAAGACCATAAATAGACTAACATACAAACAGACATAGAGACAGTCATTATTCCTCTACACATATTCATTTTCTTCATTTACTGACCCAATCACTGAATGACAATCTCAGTTGTTCTTCCTTAGAATGCAATCTATAATGAAACCTGTAATGAATGTTAAATGTCAAGATCCTCATATTTATCATATCTATCTATATAGACTTGTTACATAACTGGCACAGGGTCATTGTTATTAAATTAGTTAGAGGCATCTGTAAATATACCTGGTACACTTATAAACCATGACCAAAACCAATACAAAGATAGAAAATGAAGTTTAGAATTTCCAAGTAACAGTAACTGCTTTATTTAAATCAGCTTAATGCATAGTTTTCTTATAATCCTGAAGAAAACTTAAGTCAACCCACACTATTCTCTAATTAGCAATTAATTAGCCAAATATACCATATGTATGAGAATGTCATTCCAATCAGTAAATGAAGATCATGCTGTCTC
>JADRCC010574741.1:0-12659 GCA_019843855.1 Hylomyscus alleni | reverse complement strand
CACACACACACACACACACACACACATGGCCACTTTGGAAAAGACAACAGAGACCCTGTCCAAAGAGAGCAAAAAGTGTGTTTGCATGTGAGTGTGTGTTTGCATGTGTGCATAAATAATTGCATGCTAGCCACTAAGAAACAGGACAAAGCAAGCAACATGTGGGCATTAGATTCACCTACGATGTAAAATTTCTAACACTTCTAAAATCAACTTCGTCCAACTTGCCTTCCACAATAACACTATCTCCTAAGTTAATGTAAACTAACAAAATGTCTTCTTTAATTTTTGGAATGATGTTTATACAAGAAGCCTTTCTAAAGTTACTACGTCAATCAGACAGGCTTTCAGCTCCTTCGGCTGGCAAGAGCCCAGCCTCGTGGTACCTCTTGATTCACAAGATAGCCAAGTGGACAGGACAGACACTTCAGAGCAACTATCAGGGATTCCAGAAACAAGAGTTTTCGTAAAGATCAAAGGGAGTTTGAATGAGAGCCAAGCCACCTGTGGGGAGTGTGAAGAGGCTGCCACTGCCTCACCCCAAGTGGATGAAGATAATCATGCTCCACGGCAAAGGCCCCTCGAACACACCCAGGTGCAGCAATGTTCCGAGCAATAGTCGCGTCAAAGGACACAGGTGACTGTTAAGTTGGTTTTCCTGAGCCAAGAACTTGTCTTTACCAGGTGAGAACATCTCCTTGAAAAAATAAAGTTCCCAACTCCAAATGCCAAAAAGACTCTTGATCCCAGGTTCAGCTCACTTCCCTTCTTAAATAGTAAGATTTACCCTGCGAGCTTTCCAAGCAGGTAACTAAAACATTCACCCCAGAGGGTGGAAAGGTGCTTTTCGTGCTAGTGAAATTCTTTATCATCACTCCAGGTGCACAATGAAGACAAGGAAACTAAATCCCAGCAAGAGCGCATCTCTAGTTCTAGGGCAGGCTCAGATGTGTAATGGACTTGAGGAAGTTGACACAGGCTTTCTGAATGACTGTTATCATGTAGAACAAGTTAATCCAGACCTTCATCACCTACTACTCACTACCACAAAGACAACAACAACAACAACAAAACCTAGCATACTCTCTAATATTCTATAACATTCCCTTTGCTAATGTGAGATGAGAACATTAAATATAGTTTTCCCAAGATCTTTCTTTTTGTGGTCCATGTTAGTCAACTTAGGGACCAATTAGACTTATGCTTTCATTCTAGCTTATCTGTACATGCCAAATAAACTGATGGCATATTTCCCTCATACCACCAGTCTATAACCCCCATCATGGCCAGAGATAGGGTGTAATATGCTCAGAAACATAAACTGAGAAGCTTGAGATGAGCATGATGGAAAGAGAGAAACAAAAGCAAAAGAGCATCTTTTAGAAGATGTCAGACATGGGATTTATTGGCCCAGAGACAGGGTGCCCAGCATGTCTTTACATATACACCATAGACACATGTATGATTACCTTGCTGCTAGCAGCCAACGTGGGAGGCTCCTGGGAAAGGAGAAGCTTCAGATAGAGTCCAGCCAGCAACCATCACTCCACTCCTCTCATTCCATTGTGCTCTGAAAGCACAGAGGCTGGGGGGGGGTGAGGAGGAGGAGGAGGAAGAGAAAGAGGAGGAGGAAGAGGAGGGGGAGGAAGAAGAGAAAAGGAGAAGGAGGAGGGGGGAGAAAAGGAAGAGGAGGAGGAGGGCACACAACCTATAGCCAGGCTCATTTCTCCTTGAAGCCATTTAATCACTTGTCACCTCAGAGATTTTCCACTTTAGACCCAAACTGAAGGTGAAGGTGAGTCAGGATGCTTAGAAGAATGATTGAAAGCCCCCTCCTCAAGACAGACAAATGGTCGGCTCTTCTATCAGGGTCATTCAGTATGGGCATGGAGAGATGTCTCCCTGGTGAGTAAAAAGTTATATGGTGCCTATTCCACATCCTACTGGGGGTGAGTCCAACGGAGTCCTGCGATGGCTGCTATGTGAGGGGTTCCCATGCATGATTGATCCTGCAGGTCTGAGAGATTCCTGGAAATGAGATCATTCACTACCCTATGACTGCCTTGAGCATAAACATTCCCTAAGTACTCGCTGTGAGCCCACAGCAGGTGTGCACGATTTCCTACGGAACCACCTATTAATTCAAGTTCTTTGTCTTGATTTTCTGGAAAACATCTGACACATGAAATCCTTATTAGTTTCAGAGGCAGGTGCCGAAGTTAAGGTGGTGAATAAAAGCCAGGTGGATAGCTCAGAATACAGGACACAAACACTCATCTAAGGCTCAGGTCAACTCATGTAAGTGCCTATGTGATGAGGGTCCTAGGAAAGCTCTAGAAGCAGAGCACAGAGGTTGGGGCTAGAGATATCGGGATGATCTGCTAAGATTCTGAGTTCAGCTTTGTGATGACACCTTGGCCCAGTCCTTTGGTCTCTCTCTGCTTTATCTGTGAAACAAGGATAAAAATAGCACCCGACGAATGCTGTCATCATAGGATTAAGTGAGAGTGGGTTTGTGGAATGCCCAGAATTGTGTCACACGAAGAATGTGCAGCATGAAGAGGGACCCAAGGGAGGACGACCACTCTCACCATTTAGCTGAGGAAGAGACTGGGCGTCAGGAGGTGGTGTCTACTCCAAGGTCACATGCTCTGTATCTTTGCCAGTTATGTGTACCTCTCCCTGACCCCTCAAATCTGGAACCCCTGCTTCCACCATCCTGTGTCTTGACTTGGCACAAGGACCTGCCAGGGAGCCCCAGCCTTACACAGGGCTGGGCTATCACTGTCACAGAGGCAACCTTGCTATCATAACACATCTCTGTTTAAGAAACATAAACCACCCTTTGGCAGGTTCTCAAGTACATGTCAGAGTCATTAAAAGGCTCCCTTCTCTCACACCACTTTTCTGCCTGACTGTAAGAATAAACTTACAGGGAAATACACAGGAGCCTACCCAACAGGTTTGCCCAACAGCAAGGCTGGAATGGGCAGGCCCCAAAGAGTCCAGACTTGGGAGGGCCTGCTCTCCTGTCTGCCAATGTCTCCTCTGACCTGTGTGAGGGTAGCACCCTGATCCTCCTGTTTGAACCTGTTGCCTAGGAGGGGCTGACATAAGTAATCCTGCCCTAATAGCTGCAGGCTATCCCAAGCTCCTGGCAGGCATCACCCCCAATAAGCTATGCTTATCTCTGCGTCTTTTTCAGTAGCATCCTTCCAGTGGTAGCCAAAGGCTCAGTTACATGAGGGGTGGCCCAGTGCTAAGTGTCCTGGCTAAGCAATTTGACCCAGGTCTGACAAGGAGCATCTGTACTTGCCTCGCTTGGCAGAAAGAGCCAAGACAAAGAGACAAGTTCCGAAGCTGGACCTTCAGAGGACAGAAGGGATTTTAGACATGATGATGAGATCCAATCAAACCACAAGTTTCCATGGTGTTATTCTAAGAAGAAATCACACCCAGTTCCCTTGCATGTGAATATAACTGGATAACTGGAAAACTATTAGCTGCATCCAGCCTTTCACTTCCAATTAGCAGACACCTTGCACCCCTGGACTATATCTGGAACATATCATGTTCACATATTCCTACTATGGGAGCAAGGTTCAAGAATTGTCCAAGGGCTCCTGGGGACAACAAAGTGGTAACAGAGCAGGTGGATGGCCCAGGGTCAACAGTGTAGGCTGGGGACTCCAGAGGCCAGTCAGACTTAGCACAAGAAGAAAGAAATAATAATAGCTGAGGTTTTGTGAATTTGCATACTGTCTCAGGAGCTGTGTAGTATATCTAATGCATAAAAGATGATAAAAAAAAACCTCACAAATCTACAGGAAGGTAGATTACTGATAGATTCTACTTTACAAATAAGGATGTGAGTTGAACAAAGCTTTAGATACAAAACAAAATGGCATACTTGAAGTTCAAATCCTGACATATTTAACTCCAGGACAGCCTCTCCAGTGAATAAGAACTAGACTGAGTCTTGGTGCTTCTGCTTACAGGCCATAGAATGATGGCTTTAAACAGGAGCTGGGATACAAAGATGGTTCATCCATGAAAATGTTTAACAGACAGAAAAATCTGAGTTCGACCTCTGGAGTCTGCATTAAAAGTCAAGCACGGCGGCATGTGTGTGTGATCCCAGCATAGGGGAAGTAGAAATCATCAACACAGGGCTCACTGGATGAGCAGCCTAGATAAATGAGTGAGCCTTAGGCCCAACGAGATAGTCTTTCTCAGAAAAACAGGGTGGAGAGTACCCAAAGCATGAGTTTCTACTCAGACCTCCATGCACACATATATGCATATACACCTACATATAAATGCACCCATAAAGAACACACATACATGCACACACACACATATACAGCCATTACCAAGAATGCACAGAGAACACACACAATACAAAAACACACATACAAACACACACACACACACACACACACACACCAAATAACCATTAGGAATCACCTTCTTTGCTTTTGTTATCTCAGGCTGAGTTACTGATGCTTTTGGTCTAATATCCTAGAGGGAAATTTGACTCATTTGACTTTGATTGGTTGGAGTTACTAAGTACTAGTCATTGAAAGGGTGGCAAGCAGTGTGGGGAGTTTGAGAGTCAAACATGTGACCGTTCCCAGCTACATAAACAAGAGTCCGGGTGGTCTTGTTCATGTTCAGATACTTCCTTGAGCCACTAGCTTTTTATCTACAAGTCATTATCAATGGTCAGGACAAGGAAAGGGGCAAGAGAGTATACATATGAAATGCAATGGTGGACTAAATTACAAACTCTAGGAGGCAGAAGGCAATTATTCCTTATTCCTACTACGATCATACCTAGGCCCTTGACTGATAAGATACCTTGCTCAAAATTAATTATGTTGAAAAGTTAGTTTTCAAAATTAATTACAATTGCTCCCGACTAGGCATGTGCTAGGCCACATCTAAAGCTAACAATGAAAAGAGCATCTGCTGAGGGATGTGGTGTTGCTGAACACTGTGGAAGGTAGGGTGGGGCAGGATGCTAGGCAGACATTTATAAGAGTGAAGCATGAACATCATGCCATTAACCAACCAGTTTGTGTTTGGATTTACATCCTGCTCCACAAAATAAAAACCATATCCAGCATCAATATTGGACCAAGGATCTGTCATTAAAAGAGTCACAGACCCAAGAAGGAACCAACCACTATTATTCTGCTAAATGAACACTGTAGTAAACTTATTCTTAATGTCTTGTCATTCTACCAATAGATTAATGCATCCCTCATCAGAGACATTTCTATTTGCAGAAGATGATTAGCCACAACTGGTCTATGTGTAGAGAATATAAGACTGCAGAATGCTCAGTGAAACATCTACACCATACCCCATCCCCTGAAGGCTCATTGACCACTGTGGAAGAGAACGGAGAAAGAGCAGAAGAGTCAGAGGAAACAAGGAAGCAATGTCTTCCGGAAACAGCTGGCCAACTGCACATATGAACTCATAGTGTCTGTGAGAGCACAGCCGCAGGACCTGTGCAAGCTCATGCTGGACAAAATCCCAGTATGTAGAGAGGAGGTAAGCACAAAGTTGTGCCCTTATCCCAGGAGCTTTGGGAAATTGTTGGCTTCTAGAGAAGACAGAGAGAGAGAGACAGACAGAAAGGGGGGCTTTAAGAGTAGAACTTCTAGTAAATTGACCAAACTTCAGTGGAAGGCCACACAGGCAAGGCTACATGGGCAACACAAACTGGACTTGATTGCTGTGAAAGGGCAGGTGACACCACAAAGCAGGATGGGTAGGGAAGAGGGATGTACCTGGGAGAAACTGGGTGAGTGGGGGTAAATATGATCAAGAGACATTGGATGAAATTCTCAAAGAACTAATAAAATAAAAATTAACTTTATGTATACACACACACATGTACATAAAAATGTAGAGGAAGTAAGGGTAAGGTGGAAATGATGTAATTACAATATAATCTCAATTTTTAAGAATATATATTATATAATAAATATATATTATATAATAAAAATTGATGGAGGAAGATGTGTAATTTTGACTTCTGGCTCCAGACACACACACACACACTCACACACACACATACACACACGAGTGTGAAATTGCATACACACGTACACTACACGCACCCCAAAATGAAAAGAATATTCAGCACATTGCTATTTCTCTTTGTTCAGAACAAAGCATTTACACGTAAGCAACATTACTAGAGTTGCTTTTGCCTGTCAGTGTGTGTGGCCATGCAAGACCACACCCAGTCTTGCAAGGGAGTTCTGAGTGTGACTTCCAGGACAAATGGGGAGATAACAAGGCACTGGCTTGCACAAAAGCAACAACAAAAATGTAGACTCTTGAAGCAAAGGTGAAATAAACAAGCTGGGTGGGTTCCTGGGACATCTGGCTTAGGAACAATTCTCATCTGTCATTCTGACCATCTCTTCATACCAAGGAATGTTCATTGTCAGGGACCTAATGTCTCTCCAGGTCCTTACTTCCTCTTACAAATCCTTCAGACCAAAGATGGAAGCAAAGAAGGGTAAGAGGCCAGGCACCTATCAATTCCAGTGTCAGTTAACTCGCTAAGCACAGCATGGTTCTCTTACAAGCCAAGAGGCCTGGGCTGCCTGCATTTATGTCTACTTATCCGGAGAATCAGACAACTCTCATTGGAGCATCTACTGCCTAGATCCAGCCATCTCCAAACAGATCTTGGACTTGCCAGATGAGGAGAGAGAGAGAGAGAGTGGAACTCAGAAAACACATTTAGGAAGCAGCTACTTTGTTTCTAGAACTAGCCCAAGTCTTTAGCATAGACTGTCTCCTAGAATTTCAGAAGACAAGGTCTACTGTCCTTGTCTCAGAGATGCTCAGAAGAGCTAAGTTGTGGCCCCACAGGATTTCATGAAACATGGGGAGAAACTGAGGGAGGTGTGTGTGTGTGTGTGTGTGTGTGTGTGTGTGTGTGTGTATCTGTGTGACTGTGCATTTTTGTCTGTGTATTAATATCTATGTAAGTCTATGTCTGAGCGTGTAATGTCTGTCTGTGTATTAATATCTATATAAGTCTATGTCTGAGTGTGTAATGTCTGTCTGTGTATTAATATCTATGTAAGTCTATGTCTGAGTGTGTGATGTCTGAGTACTTGTATGAGTATCTGTATGATATGTGCCCATGTTGTATGTAATGACTTGCTGTGTGTTTGTATGTGTCTGTCTACATGAGTGTGTGTGTGTGCTTATGCATGTTTCAACTTTTGAGCATATTCTCACCTACACAGACAAACATATTTAACACACACACATGCGTACCTTCACTGTTACTATTTATTGAACTAGATTCAATAATGAAAAGAGCTATCCCACAGACCCCGACTCCCAGTGCTTCATACCCTCTGGAAACACTAACGACACAGTGTCATAGCAGGAATGCCATACCATCTACATCATGCTAATATTAAATCATAAGGAAATATATATATTTGTATGCTCATAGATGTTCACATCTATAATATTATATCAATAATCAGGCACTGATGATTCTCTCTGTGGGGCTTTGGGGCTGGACATTGGCAGCAAGGCGACTCCTTAGTGATCTGTTCTTCCCTCCCAAAAGCCACCAGTCTCATGAGCACCAATCTTACAAGCTCCCTGTTTGAGGGGGCTGGGCCATAACACATGAATCTGTGGGGACCTGTTAGATATATACACTGCCCTAAGTGGAGTAGCCATGTTCTTCATGCGAAAGCAACAATAAGAAGATACATGGGCGGAAGGGATGGCCCAGGGGTTAAGAGCATATAATGTTCTTGCACAAGGTCCAACTTCATTATTCATCGCCCATGTCAGGTGGCTCACTACCACCTATAGCTCCAGCTCCATTGAATCGATGCCTCCAGCCTCTATGAACATCTTCATTTGTGTGTGTGTGTGTGTTTGTGTGTGTGTGTGTGTGTGTGTGCATGTCCACATAGAGCACACACATACATACATGTAATTAAAAATAAATAATTTTTACTAATATACAGTAAATTATTGCAACTAGGAAGACTCCCAGGCATTTTGCAGAAGAGCATGGCTTTTTCAGTACAATTATTAAATCCTCAGTGGTTGGGGTTTCTTCAGCATATTTTTCTGGAAAGGCCATGGAAGCACCCATGTCTTGTCTCTTTTAATGTCAGCTCCTTACCAAGATCAGCAGTAGCATCAATTATGGGGCCTACAACTGGCAAACCCATCCACAGAAGCAGCCCCAAGATGGGGGCAACTTTGCATTCCTAACGATGCTATCCACAGCCACATAGGATTGTTTTTGTTTTAGGTTTCTTTTTTAGGTACAAGTAGAAAGATTTATTCTGTTTTTCTCCTAGGGATGCAATCAAGGGTGATGCGCCCTATATTCTGTGGACTCAGGTGCCATTCCTGTATTGTTCAAATGAGAAAGAGGTGAGACTCCGTGTGAGGCTGAAGCAGGAAAACTGTGTGGTCTGTGAAAATATGCCTCATGCAGGGAGTCTGGCTTTACATTAGGAAAATAAAAAAGATATTGTTAATGTCACAGGGAAATAGGGGGTAGGAAAAAGAACCCCGAAGTAGTCATGGGCAAGAAGGAAAGAGAAGGCAGCAAAAATTGGTCAATAAGAGATCTAATAAAACCATAAGCTCTAAACTGGTTCACCACACCCAGGCTGCACCCATAGTTCAACTTTTCTAATCTTTTCAAAGGAAACAAATTAAGTTACATCATTTATAAATCAGGAAATGTTATTCACACATTTCTGGCTTTCCTGTTTGTTTTGACAAAAGAAAGGAAGCAAATAGATTCCTTTTAGGT
This sequence comes from Hylomyscus alleni, assembly GCA_019843855.1. Taxonomy (NCBI): domain Eukaryota; kingdom Metazoa; phylum Chordata; class Mammalia; order Rodentia; family Muridae; genus Hylomyscus; species Hylomyscus alleni. The sequence goes on along the minus strand of JADRCC010574741.1, from coordinate 3,823 downwards.
TTGGTTTGGTTTGGTTTGGTTTGGTTTGGTTTGGTTTGGTTTGGTTTGGTTTGGTTTGTGAAAAGAAAAGGAATTCCGCAGAAACGTCTGCTGACCTTTGTGGATGGGGTGTGAATGCTGACGCACAGCACCTACCATACCTTACTGACCAGAGTCAGAGTCAGAGTCCCTTCACGGTGTTAAGCTACATTCTGTGCCTGAAATCACTATAATCATTTGACTCGAATGCCCCAACCATTCTGCACAGCCCTGTTCCGTTTCTCTGTCTCCATTGGATGCTGAAGTGGAGCTTGGAGGTCCCTAGGGACTCACCCAAGATTACCATCAGTAAGAGTCAAAGTCATCCTTATCTCAAAGCGTCCGCCATTTCCCTCAAGTCTGTCGTGCTGTGTTGACAAGCAGAGTGAAGAACTGATAAACACAAAACAAGGAACAGAGCTGGTGGAAACAAAACCAGAGCACGGGGACTCGTGGGAGCTTTTAAAGAGCAGTTGCTTAATCAATTAGAACTTAAGCTATAGCATGGACTCTTCAAAAGAGGACCCAAGCACGGCCCTGGTCAGACATACATGCTCATCGCCCGTGTCCACGAAACAAGCCCAGGCCTCTCAGAAGCAAAACCGCCTTGACTCATCAAGTCAGCCCTGAAAAGCATTTGGGAGCTGGCTTGCAAAGAAAATAACCTGTTGAAACTCACCCACATTTTCCAAATACTTCTTAGAAGAAGAGAATCTCTCCACTCACTCTTGGATCTCAATGGATTAGCAAGACCTCCAGGTAGCTTCAGAGTGTCAGCTCAACCCAAAATTCCAATGTGATGGACTAACCCATCTTCAACTCAAATCTCCAGGAGCATGCGTAGCTGCCATTTTTCTATCTGGGCTTATGGGACAACATAAGACCCCATTGTCCACTTTGTTGATTGTTGTTAGGAAACCTGAGGTTTCTGAAAGTCGCCACGTGTGCAGACACACAGAAGAGAGCAAAGAAGAAAACCTACATTTCTTTTAGCAACTTCATGATCTATTTCTGGGGTTGAACAAAAGCCATTAAAACATTCCCATGACTCCGTGCCAAGCCCCCAAATTGCTAATGACAGACATGCTGGCTCAAAGGGAGGCATTGCTGGCAAATATCCCTCCAGTATCTTGTTAACAATAATAACCCCGAGCCTTTCATTGAAAGATCTCAAAGCACAGTACAAGCCTTAATTGACTCTTCCCCCAACTCTGTCCCAGGAAAAGGTAATTATCATTGTATCCCTCAGACAGTTTACACAGGGGTTAAATGGATGGCAAAGGTTGAGTGATTTATCCTTGTTTCATATTTTAAGTTGAAAGGAAAAGTATAAATGATGTCATAACTTAGTGGGTGAACTCAGTCATCGACTTTTTGTAGCCACTGTGACAGAGGAAACAGAAAGCACCAGAGTCTAATGAGGCCTGTACCCTCAAGAAGTGTCTCCAACAAAAAGCCACAAGCCAAGCACCATAGCAGAAATACTGACTCGAGCTTGCTGTAGCCTAAGAACTGTATTCCTAAGTACCCAGCCCAGGAGTCCAGGAATGGGAGACCCCCAACATCATGTAATTGGAATCTAAAGTTTGCTTGAAAAGAAAAATACTTTCTTTGATGGGTGGGGCAGCATGTAAGAGCTGGATGTGTATCTGGTTTTTCAACAGGGAAGTGGTAAAGCCCAGCAGAAAATCTGATCTCTAAGGAGAGCTCCTGAGCTGGGATTGGCCAGTTCTAGGGTCACCACTGACCTCACAAGTGGCAGTGTCTGTAACTTTTCACCTTGAGAAACAGAGCTTAATCTCATTCATAAGCCATAACCAAAATGCAGAGAATTCAGATCTGCACTTACATCCCACCCCAAGTTCTGATGGGCAATTTATTGTCCCAACCTACTTATCATCCATACCTCCCTGTAGACAGAACCAGAGCTTTGAAACCTCATAATAGCTTCCATGGATCGCAGTGGTGGTGATGGTGATGATGGTGGTGATGATGGTTGGTTCTTTGAGGTAGAGTCTCACTATAATGACTTGCCTTGATCTTGTGATCCTCCTATCTCAGCTTCCTAAGTCCTAGAATTATTATAAGTGTGTGACGCTTTGTCTGGGTCTTTGCATGAATTTGCTTCCTAGTTCTTTCTGTCACTTTCGAACTTTTCAGAAGCCAAATAATCCTTAAGACTCTCCAAAGAACAGACCTGAGACAAATACAGTTACAGTTCATAAGCCCCGTTAAGTAAAGCTTTCAAGTTCCTTCTATACGGAAAATGCAAGAAAAAATTGGCATCTTAGAATTTCATATTAATAGAATTAAGTTTCTAAGATCAGAATTAAATGTTGCCTCAGATAAAAACATGTGAAAACAATTCATCAGTAGCAGACCTGACCTGGGATAAATTAGCTGATTCTCTTCAATCGGAAGAATGAGGAGGCCAGTTGAGAATGTTTATCTGTACAAGAGGAGTTAAAAGCATTGGAAGCATTTGTGAATATATATGTGCATGTATATTCTCATATTTCTCTTATTTAAAAGACACAAAATGATGCTATGTATAAGATGCATAGTTAAGTTCAGAGGCCAGGGGTTAAATGAGTTCACAGGCATAAGCTCTTTATGTTGTAGAGTGATATCATAGGATTTAAAGACAGAAGTCAGTTAAAAATGTCTGTGTTGTTCCCTAGAGAAATATAAGAATAAAAGCAAGACATTTCGAATAATTCTACAACATAAATAAGTAGATAATAAATAATCAATACAAAAAGCAAAAAAAAAATGAAAAAATAGCAAATTACAGATTTATTCTATCATGTTAATGAGTGTACCAAATTTAACTCCCCTTCATATCCAATTCGAAGAGAAGTGGTTGAAGCAGATAAAAGGGCAATATCCAAGTTTAGGTCAACAATATAAAGTCCACTCTAAATTTAAAGTCATAACTGGGTCAAAAAATAGTAACAGGATAAAACGCTATATGACTTGTAGCTGTTTGACCTACACTGGAAGGCCTGTATCAATATTTTTTTGGTGGAGATGTTAGGATAAGAAATATAGTGAGAGATGAAGTGAGGAATTCCGTAACGAAAGCGAGTGTACATCAAAGGATGTACAGTTACTAACACATACCCAACACCCAACAATAAAGCTTCAGTAATTCCAAAAGGAAGAACTGTTTACACTAACATGCAAATGAGATAAGGTCACAGTTATAGTCTGATATCTCAACAATATGCATTTTATAATTATCACAATAAGCATTAAAAATGCGGCTGATTTGGACTGTACTATAAAGCATCTAGAACCAACTGAAATCTTCCAAATGGTCCATTCAGTTAGGAGAATATATGTTCTTTTCAAGTACACATGGACAACTATAAGGTGTTTATTTTGTGAAATGGAAGAGGAATTTTAATCAATTCAAAATATCAAGAGTTGTATGACAAAGTTTGCCTGCTGTAACACAATCTGTGCATCATACACACACACACACACACACACACACACACACACACACCTCAAAAAGAAAAGTGATGACAAACCAAAGTAATGATTCCACCAAAGTCCAATTTTATGAACCAGTGAGTTTTTCCTGGGTTCTAACAGTACAGGTAAGATGGCTAACAAGAAGGAGGGAGAACTCTGAAGCATCTGCTACTCCAAAAGCCCACCCACCATGTGGACCACTCACAAGATCTGGCATTCTGGAGCATAGCCTGTAACCTGTTGGCAACAAAAGAGGTTGGCAGGTGTCTTTTCTAGGCGTTTCAGCTGGCCTTTGCCTCTTCCAGGTGTCGCAGCTTGTATGGCA
>JADRCC010574740.1:0-21568 GCA_019843855.1 Hylomyscus alleni | reverse complement strand
TGTGTGTGTGTGTGTGTGTGTGTGTGTGTGTGTGTGTGTGTGTTGGGGGAGGGGAAGACCCAGGAATGCAATAGTCTAGAAGTCAGGAAAGCCTGGCTCCTCTGCTTGACAGCTCCTCACTCTCAGGAGAGTGGGAGGTCTGAACTAAAGGCTCCGCCCCCTTCCCATGGCCTTTGGGACACAGGGCTGGGAATTAAGAGTATCTGAGTTCCTTAAATAAAGCACCCGGGATTTAGGTGTTTCAGGGTCAAACTTTCATTTGAATAGTTTTGAATGTCATTAGTATTCAAATACCAAACAAAGGAACTTGTTTTGGTTTTTTAGCCAGGATCTCATGTATGAAGCCTGGGCCGGGCCAGGCCAGGACTCCCTAGATGGCTAAGGATGGCCGGGACTCCCTAGATGGCTAAGGATGGCCGGGACTCCTTTGCACCTCTACCTTCTAAGACCTACGATTATGACAGTGTTCTACCATACTAGGCTGCCAAAAAGTTGCTTTTAAAGATTTAAAAAAATGTGTGTGAGTGTGTGTGTGTGTGTGTGTGTGTGTGTGTGTGTGTGTGTGTGTACTTCATGTATGCAGGTGTTCTCAGAGACCAGAAGAGGATCCCAGGTCCTCTGAAACTGCAGCTACAGGCAAGTTGTGAGGGGATGAGAACAAAACTTGGATTTCCTGACTACTGAGTCATCTCTCCAACCTCCAAAGCAAGTTGTATACATACACACACACACACATACACACATATATGTACACACTTACACATGGTGGGGAAACGGCTTATCTGATAGAAGTACTTGGCTTTGAGCCTGGCAACCTGAGTTTGATCCCTAGGACTCACACAGTGTTGTTCTCTGACCTCTACACATGCAGCTTGACATACTTGGGCACACACACACAAATAAATGTTAAGAAAGAAAATAACAGGAAGAAAGACATCCAGGACTAGATATTGCAGCTGAAATCTGGAGAGGCCCCACCCCAGAGGAAGGCAGGTCAGGCTTTCTGTGCTAGGGCCATGGAAGGACCACAGCGTCCACAGTGCTTGACCCTTGGCTACTGCCCCATGCACTCTGGCAAGATAATCCCCTGCATTTCACAGCTGAGTCACAGAGGCCAGGAGTCACTTGGCAAATGTGTGGCTCCCAGAGAGAGACTTAAACCCTGTGTTCTCACCCGAGCCTCTGCCACTCTGTCATGTGTTATGCGTAAACTGAGTTTTCACTGGCAGCATCCAGGAGCAGTTGTGAGGTCTGCCAAGCCCTGCTGTGAGACCATAGGTCAGCAGTGTCCTTCTCTAGGCTTTATTTTGCCATCTGGGTAATGGGAGAGTACCCTGTGAGATGCGGTACGTGTCAGGGTCCTCTCTAGCTCTGTATTCTTATGGTATGAGTTTAGGAGCACTTGGGGCTAAGAAGCTGGAAGCAGAGAGGGAGGCAGAGACAGGAACAGGACTCACTGATCAGATAGTTGCTCTAAACTGTAATGGGTGCAGGGGTCCAGAAAGGGGTTTGCCATCATGGCCTTGGCCAAGACCCTGTCTCTGGGAAGATCTAACTTTCAGGTTGGGGAAGGTCTGACTAAGGTGGTCTTTTGAGGGTGACTTCTCTTCTGTGCTAGAAAGGCCCTTGTCTGATAGGAAAACCCACCAGCCAGTTCCTGGAACCATAGGTTTCTAGGACGTGGGGCTGTAGGGTTGAGAAAACAGAGTGGCACTAGGCAAGCTGACAGCAGGGAGTCTTGTGGCCTCCCATCATGCCTGTGTAGACAGCTTGACATGTTTCAGATGAAAAGAGCTGAACTGTCAGTGTCACAGCTGTCCCATGATGGAGCTAGTCTTCAAATTAGTTGGTGTCCCCCAAGAATCTTGAAATTCATACAGGACAGAATAAAACTAGGGTGAGTGAGGCCCAAGGCGGAGGCAGGCAGCAGGAGCTGACTCTAAAGTCCCGCTCCTTAGGGCTTTCTGTATCAGAAGTACCATTGTTCTCTTTCCCACAGAGGTCAGAGGTGTGAGCTATACTGCGGACACCACCCCTAGCTTGCTGTGGATCACATTGTGCAAGTCACGGATTCTCCGAGCCTCAGTTTTTCCTAACCAGATAATGGGAATGTTATGTTTGGATCACACTACCTTTGGTAGGTACAGAGAGAAGAAGGCATGAAAGTCAGCAGCTGACGTCATTGCATTTCTAAATCCGGCCCTGCCTGAAGTGGGCTTAGGCAGCTAGGTGATAAAACCAATAAACATCTGCTTCTTGTCCATCATGGTGATGCCTGCCCTTGTAGGATTTGGGAGGCTGAAGCAGAAGGACCATGAGTTTAAGGTCAGCCTAGTCCACATAGTAAGACACTGTCTTACTAGGGAGTTAAGGAGATGGCTCAGTTGGTAAAATGCTTCTTATTCAAGCATGAAGACTTGAGTTTGAACCCCCAGAACCTAGGTAAAAAAGGCTAGGCGTCACAGAGGGTGCCTGTATCTCAGTCAGCATTGGTGAGGTAGAGACAGGCAAAGGTCCCTGGGGCTCACTGGCCAGGCAGCCTAAACATAATCCATGCGCTGTAGTGCTACCAGTGAGACCACTTCTCAAAAGGAACACACAAAGAAAAAGGTGGATGGTGTCTGAAGAAAAGAAGAGTCTCCACACATACTCACAAATGCCTGCAAATTACTCAAGCCAACCAAATTATTCTTATAAACAAACAGACAAAAACCCAAACACATCTCCTCCTTGCTTAAGACAGTCGAGCTGGGCTCTGGGACACCAACAGACAATCTTGGATAGTCTGTAGCCGTTCCTGTGTCCTTCCATTCAGGGACCCAGGGATCTGTGTGTAGGCTGATTAATTAATTCATCTGTTCTGCAAACATTTACTAGCATGCACCATGTAATAGGTGCTGCGTAGCACAGCAGCGTGATGATCAACAAGATACACTGCAGGCCTCGAAGGACTTGCCATCCAGCCAGGGAGGCAGATAGGAAAATATGCCATTGTAGTGAAGCAAAGCCTGGAGAGAGATTGCCAGACCTTGAGGCAGACAGAGTGGTAGTCAGAAAGTAAAAAAGGCTGGCCCATATATAAGTGGTCACCCTGGGAAAGGAAGTGGCGAATGGAGGGCCAGAGCTGTGGACACAGGAAAAAGGAGGGGGTGGCTGGTGGGTCACAGTGACGTGGGGTGGGGAGTGCATCTGTTCTGTGTTGACTCCTGGGTGGATCTGCAGTTTCTAAGAGGAAGGTGTGGTCCTTCCCAAGGTTCCTGGTTGTGGGGCCACAAGAAAACTGCTTGCTATGATACCAGGGGATGGTCAGTTCTGAGTGTGAGAATGAGTGTCAGACAAACCCCCTTATAAAAATCTGTAAGTCGGATCTTTTCAGTGAAGTGGGTGAGCAGGGATGGCGGGTGTTCCAGGCAGGGTACTGGGAGGATTCACCAAGTGTCAGGACCAGGAACAGCCTGTGTGTCTTCCAGGCAGAGGGGAATCTCACCTCCTGAAACCAACACATATGCTCTACTCCTGTGACCAAAAATAGTTATGAATGCAGCCTGTGATGGTTTACATATGCTTGGCTCAGGGAGTGGCACTATCTGGAGGTGTGGCTTTGTTGGAGTAGGTGTGTCACTGTAAGCTTAGGCTTTAATACTCTAGTCCTACCTGTCTGGAAGCTAGTATTCTGCTAGCAGCCTTCAGATGAAGATGTAGAACTCTCAGCTCCTCCTGCACCATGCCTGCCTGGATGCTGCCATGTTTCCTTCTTGATGATAATAGACTGAACCTTTGAACCTGTAAGCCATTCCCAATTAAATGCTGTCTTTATAAGAGTTGCCTTTGTCATGGTGTCTGCTCACAGCAGTAAAACCCTAAGGCACGACACAATACAAAAATTATAAACTAATTTAAAATAGGCGATTTTTCTGCATTCTTCCCCCTGGTAACTGGATTGTACAGTTCTCAAGAGTGAACTTTGTCAATGACATGTGTCATCTCCTGGGACTCTAGGAGGTGATCTCAGCCTGGTAAAGGTGTGGGGAATAAGACAAACGAGGAAAGGAAGCCAGTACTGGGTGGGCAACTGCCATGCCCGAGGGCCCAGAGAGAGTGTGTCCTAGGCTCAGCACAGTGGCTGTTACAACTTTAGTTTTTCTTGTGTGCGTGTGTGGTGTATGCATGGGTGAGTCTGTACACCTCTACCTGCACATGTGGAGGTCAGAGATGGACATCAATTGTCTTCTTCAAGACCTTCCCATCTTATCTTTAAGATTTATTTGTTTTTATTTTATGTGTATGGGAGTCTCATTTGCATGCATGTGTGTACAGTGCCTGTGGAGGCCAGAAGAGGGCATCAGATCTCCTGGAACTGGAGTTACAGATGGCTGCAAGCCACCACATAGGTGCTGGGAATTGAACTCAGGTCCTCTGGAAGAACAGTCATAGTTCTTCTTTCACTGAACTTGAAATTTACTGACTGGCAAAAATATCTGGCCAACAAGTCATAGAAGTTCTCCTGCCTCTGCCTCCTGACATTGATATCACAGGTACTTATCACTGTGCCCCGTCATCTCAGGTGAGCATACAGAGCAAAATTAACTTCCTCATGCACTTCACTCATTGAGCCATCTCTGTTGCTTAGTGATCACTATCCGGAAAGGACTGTAAAGAGCTCTGAGGTGCTAAGATGGGCAGGGAGGGGTAGCAATTATGGCAAATCTGAAATCCCAGTGCTGTGGCTGGGGTTGGGAGCGGTGGAAAGGCAGCTCTCCAGAGTCCTAAGCCTGCCCAGCTCCTAGTTCAGTGAGAGAATCTGTCTCAAACAGTAAGATGTGGTAGGTAATCAAGGAAGGCAGGCACCCACTGTTGACCTCTGACCTTCACATACAACCAATGCACACGAATACACACACACACACACACACACACACACACACACACACACACACACAGAAACACCCAGCAAAGGCAGTTTCTGACTCAGAATCATCACTTGGAAAACTGGATTGATTTCGAGGAACAACAGTGCACTCTCATTTGTTTCTGTTTTGAGCTCTGATCTCCTTCCACCAGCAGCCCACTGTGGACCATAACAGGATCTGTGTTTGCAGCTGGGATCCTGCCTGTGTTTTCTTAATGTCTCCATTTGTCTCTTTGGTATCCATTCATCTGAGGACCAAGCTAACAGCTGAGGTGGTTGACATCTGCCCTGGATCCAAGCCACATTCCCATCACTTCCTTTTGCTGACTGCAAACCCCTTAACTCTATGCATAGCCAGCTACGAGAGACAACTGGACTCACCGCCATGGCCACAGCTTCTGGGACTAGTCTCTTAAGGAGCAGAGCTGTTGCCCTGCCTGGCCTTCCCCACAAATTGCCTTTGAGCTAAGACGGGTGCAAGTCACCTCTTGTGTGCCAGGCCAGGCCCTTCCCTGTGCTACATGCAAAGTAGCAGGGATTCTGTGCTGCTGTCCCTGTAGGACATGCCCTGTCCTCCTCGTACCTGTCACCATCAGAGTCTACTGCCTATGCCCTAACCATATCTTGCTATGCAGAAGACCTCGAAATCACCCCTGGCAGTGGCTCAAAGCCAAGGCTGGAACAGCCTTCTGTGTATCATCCAGGTAGGGAAGGCAGAGGTGAATGAAGAGTTAGACCTGCCTACGCCTGTCCTGGCTCAGTGTGCCAGGCCTGAGTGCAGGCTAAGCATGGTGCCTGTCCGTCTTCCTGCCCTCCTTACACAGGCACAGCTCTTAGCTCCCTTCCCACTGCTCCCACCCTTTTGTGAGAGCATGTGCTGATTTGGGTGTCTCCCTCTGGCCCTTAGCTTCTAGACATCCAGACTTTTATCTTATTCCCACAACACTCCAATCTCAAACCCAGAAGGCATGCCATAATCTGGTGTTGAACTTGGAAGGAATGAACAAAATAATAATAATAAAAAAAAATCAAGGAACCTGAACCAGGCTCCAAATAGAGAAACTTTTTGCCAAGGCCCCCAGGCCCTGTAAGTGGACAAGGACAAATAGGGACACTACTTCCTCTCCCTCTCTAGGAGCTCCAGCACCAGCGGGGACTCCACCTGGTTTAGGACTGGTCCCCCAGCCTACCCTCTGTACCCTGTCTCATTAGGGAACCCAAAGGACCTCCCTAGCTCAGGAGATTCTTCCTTATGGAAGAAGGAGGAGGCAGTCAGCACCACCACACCATCCCACCACAGCCCGGGAGGGGACCAAGCCGGTGGCCTCATCCCCACCTCCTCCAGGGCTGCTACAGCCCACCACAATCCACAGTCCACTTCAATTAGCCCACAGCCTACACACCAATTACTGTGTCAATCACAGCGCCAGCAGAGAGCTACTGGAGGCTTGGAGAGAGAGGGAGGGCCAGGCTGGGGCAGCCTGCCCACGTGCACTGGATGAGACCAATAAGGGCTGGGAGAAGCATTGACTGAGTTCCCTTTCCCTCCGACTAGTTTGCTTGAGAGCTCAGGCTACCCCTCCCCACTAGTCTGCACTCTTTCCAGCTAAAGATCCAGAGGGTCCAATCCTGGTGCACACCCTGCTCCATTTATATGAATGCCTCAGTTTCCCCATGCACTAGAGCCTACACTCTGAGTGAGAGGGGGTTCCTATCCTCCTGGCCACCCGAGACACTCGATAGTAAATGAATTGTGACATAAATAGAAGCACATCTGTCACGATGGGAACCAAAATAATACCCTAGAAAGAGACAGCAAAGATACAGTCATCCAGAGGACGAGGATTGCCTCGGTAAAGGCTGCAGTCACTCATTTAAACAGCATCCGACGTCACTGTCTCTGTCCGGTCCTGGATGCCAGGGACCCCGCAGGAGGCTGGCTTGGGATACCCAGGAGCTCTCGGACTGCTTGTTGGACTAGCTTGTTGAGGTTTGACTTCTCTATATCCTGTCTCATTTTCTGGGTCCTAAAGTCTTTTAGACCTTGAAAAAGTACCGGGGTGGGATGAGAGGGATGAGACCGGGCTGAGTAAGGAAGAGAAGGAGGTGTGTCCTGCCCTACAGAGCAGACACAGCACCCCTTCCTTTTTTACTCTTGCTGGTTGTCTCCATGGTCAGGGCAGGCTCCCCTTAGAACAGTCCCCTCGGCCTTCCTTTGTCTGGTTTTGGGGGGGTGCCCTTCCCTCTTGATTTTCTGACGATGAAGGGGCAGAAATACCCATGCTGTCTCGGCCAACTCAGGGGTTGCCCAGTCAGAGTTCTCTGTCAGCCTAGCCATAGGAAGCCGTCCAAGCAAGGCCAGGGAGCCCTAGCAATCCAGTCTGAGGTTGCTATAGCGACCCTGGAGACAGACAGTGAAAAGAACTGACACTTGAACCAACAGATTAAATCTTCTCAAGCCAGTTGAGGTCAGGCTTCTGTCAATTGTAACCAAGTTTCTTTTTCCAAACTTCCCTAGCTGGCCACCTACTTACAAATTAATTCATTAATTAATTAAAAATTTTAATGTGAACCAGGTGGTGGTGGTGCATGCCTTTAATTCCAGCACTCAGGAAGCAGAGGCAGGTGGATCTCTGAATGTGAGCCTGGTCTATAGAGCCAGTTCCAGGACAGCCATTTAATGTGGAGAGGCTTTGGACCACTCAGATGTAGGGGGCTGGAGAGATGGCTCTCATTTAAAGACACATACTACTCTTGCAAGAGGACCTGAGTTTGGTTCCCAGAACCCCCTTTGGATGACTTACTCCAGCTCCAGGAGATCCAATGCTCTCTCCTGTCCCCAGAGAACCTGCACTCACATGTGCACATTCATACTCACACGCTTACTAATAAACTAAATCCTTTTAAAATACGTAAGATGAGGCACAGGTGCAAAGGCGATGTCCACCCCTTTCAAGATAAGAAAGAAAAAGAGCATTTGCTCTAAAATGGACACCACGGTGTTAAGACATAATAAGGAATGATGGGAGCCAGAGCCGGAAGTTCACTGTGAGTCTATGTCTACGGGGTTCCAAGGCAGGCAGGTGGCATCTGTAGCCCTGGAGGGCAGAAGAGGAGCTGACATGATGATGTGGACTGGGCAGGTCCCAGGAGCTTCTGGTCTGGTGGAAACAATGCCCATCTCCCTGGTGATGGTCTCCAGGGTGTCAAAAGCTGTGGAGCTGAACGCGTGAGGAGGTGTGTGCTATTTCACTTGATGTGTGCTAGCTTTGATTAGCTCCTGTCACTGAGTTGGTGCCTGAGAGCATTTATGAAGAGAAAGGGTCACTTCGGTTCCTAGTTAAAAGGGCTGTGGTCAATAATCACAGACTCATTATCTTCAGGCATCTTGGGAGGCAGCATCTAGTCAGGTTAGTAAGGCAGGGAAAAAGAGAGAGAGCCTGGCTCCACAGTTCTCTACATCAGCACTCCAATGAGCCCTGAACCCCCCATAGGCCCCAGCTCTTAAAGGTCCAGTACTTCCCCATGGCATCGAAGGCTGGAGGTAAGGTGAGATGGTTAGTTTTGGTTGTCAACTTGACTACATCTGGAATTAACTAAAACTCAAAAATGGAATGCACACTTGTGAGAGATTTTTGTTTAATTGGAAACGGGAAGATCTGCTTCTAATCCAGATCTTTGAGGTATGACACATCTTTAATCCAGATCTTTCGAGCTGAGAAAACCCACTTCTAACCTGGACTGTGTTTTCTGCTGGACCATCTCACTGGCAAGTCCATTCCTTCACTGGCCTTAGAGACAACTTCTCCGGGATTCCAGTGAATACCGAAGACCAGCTGAGGTACTCAGCCATGTGAACCAAACAACTACTGGATGCTTGGCCTTTCCATTCATAACCAGTCATTGCTGGATTAGGTAGATCACAGCATGTAAAATCACTTCATCTTAACAAATCCTCCTTATATGTGTATACATATATATATATATATGCATTATATGTGTATGTATATGTGTATGTGTATGTGTATGTGTATGTGTATGTGTATGTGTATGTGTATGTATATGTATATGTATATGTATATGTATATGTATATATTTGGGCCTATGTACCAGAGGCTTTCATGGAGATCTCTGGCCCAACCTGGTTCGAGAGTTCTGGTGAAGGAAAGCAAGTACAGGTGGGCTCCGTCTCTGCCCTGCTTTCCAGGTCACTCAGTTACTCTGTGCAGCCTTGCACTGAGTCGGGTCTAGCTGGGCTGAGGAGAGGGCGACTAGTCAGTCAGTGAGGAATGCGGCGAAGCTTCAGGCGGCGTTTCGGGAGAGCAGACCTCTTCCCAAGTGTTACAGCTCTTAGAACAAAAGACTCAGACTTGCACACCTTTAATTCCCTGGATAGGATTTATATACAGTTTTGGGGGCGATTTAGGGTTTAACAGCAGGTACTTCTCATTGGTTTGGACTGAGAACTTGGGGAAACCTTATTTGCACGTGGGAAGGCTTGATACTGCCTATACGTGACCAATAACACACACGTCTCCTGCAGGGAGCTGTGGGGGCTGTAACTGCAACAGGAGCCAGGGGCCCAAGAGGCATAATCGAATACCTTCCATCCCATGCAGGTGAAAATTACCACCCAATTTCTCCGGAGTTCCAGACCTTTTGCTCGATTGGGACCAGGTTGCCTACACAGCCCACTGCCCCATATGTGTGTGTATGTGTGTGTGTGTGTGTGTGTGTGTGTGTATGGAGAGAGAGAGAGAGAGACAGAGAGAGACAGAGAGAGAGAGAGAGAGAAACTGACTCATTCTACAAGTTCTGATGCTCTAGAGAACCCTGACCAATACACCAGGTGTCTTACACGTGGGCCTTAGGCCAACATTCCTATCCCAAACAAAGTAATAATCACAATAATAAAAACATTTCACAGTAGCGATGGGGAGATAGCTCAGTGGGGAAAGTGCCTACCACACAAACATGAGGGCCTGTATTCAGGTCCCCAGCACCCAAAGAAAAGCTGAGCCCAGAACTGGGGGAGGTGAGATTAGAAGATACTTGAAGATCACTAATTAGCCAGCAAGTCTAGCTGAGTGGGTGAGCCCCAGGTTCAGTGAGAGGCCCTGTCTCCAGAATAATATGGGCTGTGATATAGGAAGGTATGTCAGATGTCACTCTCTGGCCTCCACACATGCATACACACACATACCTATGCACACATCAGTGTACATACACAAACACACATGTACATCATACATACACACAATTTAGGAAGGGTGGTGGACCAGCATCTTACTGTATCCCTGACTGGCCTGGAACTCACTGTATAGACCAAGCTGGCTCTGAAGACCAGGGAACCTCCTGTCTGTGCCTCTCAAGCACTAGGATTAAAGGCATGTTCCACTCTCTTCCTCTCTTGCTTTCTTCCTCTCTTGCCCCCTCTCTCTCTTCTCCTCTCCTCCTTCTCACTCTTTTCTCTTTTCTATAATAAAATCTCACAAGTTAAAAAAAAAAAAAGGCATGTTCCACACGCCTGACTGCACATACAAATCTTTAAACCAACAATCTGTATTCCTATCTGTAGGTAACTTTAAGTCCTTTCACAAGTCCACTGGCCTCTCAAATTTTATATGCTTTTTCAGGTGACTTTAAATGAAATAATTCAAAATAGTTTCTGTTAAAAATTAAAATAGTGGAGGAGCCTGTCTACCACCACATGGGGGTGGGGGACAGAAGACACCCAGAGGCCCATCCACTATGAGAGCCACAGCAGTGAGCAAATAAGTGGTAGAGAGATGGGATAGGAAGAGAAGCAGAAGGGTTTGAGCACCATGAAAAGAGGCAGAACTGGAGACAGGAGGGTGCTGAGGGACAGCCTGGAGTAACCTGTGGTGCCATCTGAGGCCATGGGGAAGTCCCTGCCCATGGTGCCACCGAGAGCCACGTCTGGGTCCATGTTACCACCAAAGGCTGTGTGCATAGTCCTGGTCTGGGTTGCCATCCCGGAGCCATGTAGATGTATGAGGGGAGCGGGGTGCTGAGCAGAGTTGGCCCAGACCCTCACTGGCCGCGTGGTAGCATGGGCAGGGGAGAGATGGACCTGCCCCTCTATGGGTGCAGTACAAGAGAGAACAGAGGCAGGGATGTGGGTGAGCTGATTCGAGGGTGTGAGCTGTGTGAGAAAGCTGTCCCCACCCCTCGCTGGCCTTGCAGTAGTATACATTCAGGAACGATTCCCCACCACCACACCCCTCTCCTACTGCAGGCCCCCCTGCCCCTCACCTGAGGAGTGCTGGAGAGATGGCTCAGGTGATATGTGTGTGAGAGAGCAGGCGGGCTGACCGACTCAGCTACCACCCAGGCCCAGGTCCAGAGCTTTGATCCAGGGCCCACCCCACACATCTACTCCATCTATGAAGTGCTGGAGCTCATGAAGGGGCTGGTCCTACAGAACCAAAACTGCATGCTCTCCATGACACAGGGCAACAACAGAATATCTGAGAGGAGTCCCAGTGAGCATCCAGTATTGATAGATTAGCAGAAGCCAGGCCTTGAAGCAGACCAATGACTCATTGCAATGAACATTTGCAAGTAAAGATGTTTGGATAAAAGGGCACACTGTGGGACATCCCGCAGCTTCTGCAGTGAGATGCTTTTGGATGTTGTTTTTTTTTTCTTTTTCTTTTTCTAAAAATTTTCTTTTGGGTTGCCAGGGCAGAGGGTAGATACAAAGGAATGGGGAGATGAGATTGGGGTGGGATACAAAGGGAGTGGGATCGGGGTGCATAAAGTGTACTTCACAACAAAGAGTCAATAAAAAGGCTCTTAAAAATTAAAATAATGTGAGAAAAGGTTCCTGGGTCTCCAACCTTCTCCTATAACCACCTCGGCTAAGCCTCCCTCTCCTAGAGACCCCTGCAGAAATCCTGGCTGTTCTTGGGGGTCTGTCTCAAAGTAGACACATACCAGGGTCTGGACCATCTAAGGGCTGCTTCCTTCTGGAACAAAGAGCCTGGCATTTGGGAGAGAAAAGTCTTGCTTTCCCAGCAAAAGTGGTTTCTTGTCATCGATGGGTGGAACCTCCTCATGGATGGATACCCCTTTCCACAGGACTAATTATAGATTTATTAATATTTATGGGTCTCTCGTCACAGCCGATAGATCTTGTTCGAGGACATTAAGCCTTATCTCCCTCCCTCCAGGAAGGGGCATCGAGAGCCAGCTCTAATTGGGTAGCCGGCAATCAAGATAGAAAGGAAAAATGACAATAGCTTGCCTGTTGCCATACATTAAAATATAGTCCTCCCTTCTCAATGATTATCTGCAGAATTAATATCTTGCTAGTCCAGGTTTGGGCCCTAATAGCAGGAAACCGTATTAAATACTTTGCTAAGAGCAATCAGCTTTTTGATAAGGCTAATGGCCCTAGTCCTGGCTATTTCTCATGCTGAGCGTTCTGTTCCTAATCCAGCAGAAGCCTGGCCACTTTGTCCGGCTCCCTTGTCATTTAAAGTCAGCAACACTGGCGCCATCTCCTGGTCAGGCTCCCCTCTTTCCATCCCCACCCTGACATGGCAGGGAAGGCTTGCTGTGGGAATGAAGCGGCGGGTCACATTGCATCTGCAGGAAGAAGTGAGGGTTTGCATGCTGGTTCTCAGCTTGCTTTGTTTTTTTTTTTTCACTTAATCCAGGCTCCTAGGCCGTAGAATGGTGCGGTCTGTATTTAGGGTGGGTCTCCTCACCTCCGATAAGACAGGCTAGAAAATCCCTGAGAGTCATTCCTGCAGATTTGTTGCCACGGTGACTCTAAATCCTATCAAGTTGATAATGAAGGTTAGCCATCACACGATCTCTGTGGTCTCACTTTCTGCATTCATAAAATGGGACTAGAAGTTGTCATTCTCTACAGAACCATTTGGTCCAGTCAGAGATGGCCAAAGTGTTACAGGTCTCAAAAGGGAAGTCTACGCAGGGCAGGTACCTGAGGTTCCAGGTCTTGCCTGCTACTGTGGCAGGCAGCATCAATGCCAGTGGTTGGGGTAAGGCAGCTACGGGTGGCAGGAGGTGGTAAGGGCAGAGATGGCAGGGGCATGAGCCCAGTCTGCTAGGTGGGTTCAAGGTCCAGTGATGAATGCTTTTGGAGAGAAAACTCTTCCCCAAAGTGTTACAGATCAGTAAAACAGTCGCCCTCAGATGATTCTCCATGAAATAACTTGTGCGCTTTATTCTATGTAGGGACTATATAAGCACTGATGAGTGGGGTGGGATCCAGGGGTAGATGCTTCCCATTGGCTCAGTTTGAGATGTTAGCGATGCTCTATTTGCATGGGGAAGGACTCTAGGTGTTTTCCCTACGTGGCTGGTGGCCATGGTCCTCTCAGTGCAGCATCGTGGTTACAAGTTCCAGAGCAGGTAGAGTTAGGCATGGAGGTGGCCCCACTCCTACCATTCTCAATTCTGAGTTTCATGGAATTCGGGTCACCCAGCCTTACCAGTTCTTCTGTCTAGTAGCACAGTCCACCTGTCCTACAAGAAGCCCTATAACTGCTGCTTTGAGCTTTAAATGAGACTATGTAAACAAGACAGAATGCCCGGGCACAGGCAATGCCCACAGATCAGCTCACCTTCACTACATTCCCTGGCATCAGCCTGCCATTCTGAAATCTCTCTCCCTGTCTCCACCTGACCTTGTCTTGTGATGTTTGGACTTGGCACAAGTCAATGTCTCCCCTCTGCCACCCTAGATTGGGCTCTAGATTCTCAGGGACCCAGATGTGCCCAGCTTTCCCATTTCCCGAGGCTCTGGGTAGCTGACATGAAACCTGACACAATGAATGCCCACTTCATTGTACTTCACTGTACACCCTGCCCAGTATGAGCATCATTCCAGATGTGTAACACTCACTGTGCGCCAGACTCTGTGGCAGGGCCCTTTACAGAGATTAATGTGTAGTAACCAGGCACCAACAAGAGTCCTCAGCCGCCAGCCCAGGGAACTAGGCCATGTTTCTGCTTCCCAAGTGTGTGTCAGGCAGCCCCAGTGGGCACAGGGATGGCTTTCTTTCTCCCACAGTGGAAACTGCTGCTTGCTATGTCCCCACTCTGTCTACGCTCTCTCCAAGAGTATTCTCGATTCAAGTGATTACTGTGGTTCTCATATAAGAATGATGGGTCCTGAGGTTCAGAGGGGTGAGGTGACATGCTTGGTCACACAGCATATTAAATGGAGGCTCGGGGTTTGAACCCAGGTCCAGAAGCTCTGGTTTATTTGGAACTAGCCATTCGGTGAGAAGGATGAGTTTGATCCAGCTCAGGCTGGACTGCCATCATGTCCTGACTTTTATGATCTCTTTCTGGGTTGCCAGCACTCTGACAATCTGTTACGTGGTAGCTGGCCCTTTACCTTGGGAGGCAGACCCACTCTGGGCTCTGCTTCTTAAGCTTCACTTCAAATCACCAGTTGGAATCTAATTTTAACAACTACAGAGTCCCCTTTCTGGGATCCAGAACCTGTACTGTACTGTCCAACTCTGAGCCTGGTGCTCTTGGGTGAGGGACCTAAAACCCACCTGATCTCCCTCTTCAGGCTACAGATGTCTGAGTTGAGAGGAAAAGGGTCGAATTCTCCTTCATGGGAACTAATGTACATGATAGAAGCCCTGTGGGGAGGGAGGGAACTGGCCTCCTGGGTGAAGTAGGGCAGGAAGCTTGAAGACTGGGCCCAGGCCCTGGAAACAGTGAGCCAGTCAGTGGACAAGGGAGTGCCAACGCCTTGGAGCTGCAAGGCCAGAGAACCCAGGCAGGCCAAGCAGTCTGTAGGTCTCCAGCAAGGAACAGACATAGGTCCTGTAGACAATAAGGCCAGAATTAAATCTAGTGAAACAAACCCAGGGGTTAGGCCCTGCTCTCAAATGCACAGGCCCCAGATCACCCTTCCATGTAGGCACATCAATAGGCAGCAGTGGTTTAAGAACCCAGAGCCCGAGAAGAGCTGATTTCTCCTCCTGCCGATGGCACCTGTCACCATGACAGCTATGCAGTGGCTGCTGACAGGTCCCACAGCCGTTCACCATCTCAGGAATGCTGACAGCTGCTCGGGCTGCCTCTCTTCAGGGAATATTCTCATCTGAGACCAGACTGTCTCCACAGAGGCATCAACGAGGAAAAAGGGGCGGGCCACAGGTTGTCACTACACTGTACCCCCTGCCCATCCTCCCAGGCACCACCTGACTTTTTAATCATCAGAGAGCCGTGGAGGGCCTCTGTAAGGTTCTCTGACTTCAGTGGTGCGTGTTCCTGCCCAGGCATGCCTTAAGCACACCTGAGAGCCACCTGTGCCCATATAACATATAGTGTAACATATGCTCAACCCCTGACATGCAGCATGCAGCCAACACCTGTACCCCAGAGACTAGCAGCTTGCACAAGAGCACATGTGTGTACACATGCAGGTTCCCAACATGAGAAGTGCAGATGTGCAGGCATTCATGGTTTAGTTCCCACATACTCCTGAAGCTGAACACACACATACCCATATTCACAGATGCACAGGCAGAGCATGGGTCTCCGTCTGGACTCTTTCAGAGGGAGCCTCTAGGAGGGTAGTTTAGATGAGACACAGGAAGATCAGAGGAAAAACAGGGATGAGAAATATGTGTGAGTTACCACAGTGCCCTCTGCAGGACACCCGCCCCAGACCCTCTGGGACACACTTCCCATTCATCCCATAGAACAAAACAACATATTATATCTTATCACATCATAGTGGGATAAAACTAGAAGTCAGTAGCAAGAGATGCCACAGGAACTATCCAGATACATAGAGACTGAACACTTTCCAATGACCTCAGTGGGCCTTGGAAGAAATCGGAAATGTAAAACTTCTTAGAATCAGGCCAGGCTTGGTGGCACACAGCTTGAATCCCGGCACTTGGGAAGCAGAGGCAGGAGGATCTCTGTAAATTTTAGTCTAGCCTGATACTTTCCAGACCCTTTGGACTACAGCTAAGGCAGCTCCGAGAGGACCGTTTATAGGTTTGGTGCTGAGATATATAAAAATCAACAAGCTGAGGCAGAAGTTGATGAGATGGAGACTAAAGAATGCTACATAGAACCCACAGGGCAAAAAGTTGCTTCTTTTGAAAGATTAACAAGCTTGACAAACCTCTAGCCGAAACAACCAAAAAATAATGACTAGAATTAACAACGAAAAAGAGGAAGTGACAGCAGGTCCCTTTTGGCTACTGTGAACAGCTCTGCTGTGACCGTATCTGGACACCGCATGAAACTGCTGCTATCTGTCTTGAGTGTGGACCCAAGACCAAAATTCCTGGGTCATGCAGGAACTCTCTGTCCAGTTTTCAGAAGCCCCGTGGATGGTTCTGCAAGAGGCTGACCTACTTTACATCCCCGTGAGTGAGACATAAGGCACCCTTGTCAGCAATGTGGGTGCTGGGGACTAAACAGGGTCTTGGCTGGCCCTCTGTGAGACAGGCATGCATGCCCTCCTAAGTGTTGAGGTGTCTCTAGCCTCCAACCTCTCTCTCTCTCTCTCTCTCTCTCTCTCTCTCTTTTTAGTAGAAGTACATATAGCAGGGGCATAGGGCTTGGTTTGTTGTGTTTGCCTTCTCATGTATCTACGATTATTGGAGAGGTGAAGGCTGTGGCTCAGTTGGTAGAGCTTGCCTAGCACAAAGCTTGATGCCAGGGTATGGTGCCACATACCTGTGACCCCAGCTCTCAAGAAGTAGAGGCATGCAGATCGAGAGTCGAGGGTCATCCTCAGCTACATTGTGAGTTCAAGGCTAGCCTGGGCTACATAAGACTGTCTCAAAAGTAAACAAAAAGATGCCATTTCATCGTTTTATTTTTCTGTGGCTCACTGGTTGATGGTGTGCTGTTTAGAATCCAAGGCTATGAATCCCTGAACTCTCTTCCATTCTGATTTCTGACTTCCGTTATGTTATGTGACACACTCTGTAGGATTTAAATCCTTGCACGTTCATGATTCTTCTTTCAGAGCTAACCTGTCCTGCGTGGGTACCTGGGAAGCTGCTACTGCTACAGAGAGTTCTTCACCGACACCTGCTAGGTCCAGCTGACCTGGAGTGCTCTCCCCCTTGATTCTATCCTGGTCACCTGTGTAGCCCTTCCGTCATTATCAAAAGACATTGTCATTGCAGTTACAGCGTTTTTCAGCTGCAGGATGTGTACTTTTTAAAAATTAAAATACGTTCTTATTTGATATTATTTTTAGTAAGACATCACTCTAATCCTCTTCTCCAATTTATTGATTGACTGATTGCATGCACGAGTATGTGTGTGTGGTGGGGAGCAGGCGTTTGCATGCCAGGCACACATGTGGAACTCAAGGGAGAACTTCCAGAGGTCATTCTCTCCTTCCACCTCCTAAGGCACGGTCTGTCTCTTCTGCAGTGGCACTATGTACTCCAGCCTAGAAAGCCTGAGAACTTCCTGGAGAGACTCCAGTCTCTGCTTTCCATTTTCTTGGGCATTCTGGGATTACAGATGTGCACTGCTGCATCTGGCCCTGTTTCCCCACTGCATCAGGCATGCCTTTTTTTCGTCGTCTTCTTCTTCTAACTTATTCAGTTTCTTATTGCTGTGGCAGGGTACCCGATGGAAACAATAGAGGGGAGGAAAGGTTCATTTTGGCTCATGGTTGTAGAGGGTTCAGTCCATAGCAGCTGCCACGTTAAATCATTGCTAATGTTTTCAACAAATGTCTCTGGGATAGGTACACAGTGTGCTCTCACTCAGGTCCAACAAAGACCTGAGAAGTGAGGCTTTAAGCAAGGAGCTGTCAGTCCAATAGAGAGGGGTCCCCACCTCACTAGGCTTCTGATGTATACTGTCACTGTTCAAGACTCTCAGAAGAACTGACTCAGCAGGTTAGAGCTTGCTACAGAAGCATGAAGGCCTAGACTAACTCTTACTCCATAATAAGAATTCTGAAGACTTAAAAACAAAGCCAATTTATTTGGGGGGTTCTGCAAAATCTGATGTCAGGCTAGGCAAGAGGTAAAAACGGCTGTCATGCTGAATTGGCCCAGAATAATGGGTTCATATTGCCTTTCTCTGTCACCTTTAGTTCTTGTTGGTTGAGTTTTTTTGTTTTTTGTTTTTTTTTTGTTTTTTGGTTTTTTTTTTGGTTTTTCGAGACAGGGTTTCTCTGTATAGCCCTGGCTGTCCTGGAACTCACTCTGTAGACCAGGCTGGCCTCGAACTCAGAAATCCGCCTGCCTCTGCCTCCCAAGTGCTGGGATTAAAGGCGTGCGCCACCACCGCCCGGCATTGGTTGAATTCTTTATGAAGGTACAATAGTCTAGTATTACCCCTCCATAATATCTCCACTATTAATTCAAGATGCAAAGCTTGATATAGTGAATACCCTGAGGCTGGAGAGTCCCTGCGCTTCTGATACCTGGGCTCAATCATGTAGCAGATGACATGTAACTTTTCAACCCTGAGGTGAATTGAGAGGAGTGTGCCCAGACAAGCGGGCACAGCGGGCAGCTGGGGAGGGCAGGGATTTGGTGTCCCCTGCTCAGCTGTGATCTTCTGATGAGGTCTGTTTTTGTTACTTTTTTAGTGCCATGTAAAAACACCATGACTAAGGCAGATTAATAAAAGAAAGAGTATTGGGTATAGAGTTTCAGAGGGTCAGGCAAGCAGCATGGGCCTGGAGTAGTAGCTGAGAGCTCATATCTTCTGACAACAACCACAAGGCAGGGAGTTTGGAGAGGGAGATGGAGAGAGGGAGAGAGGTTGCTAATTGGGACTAGTGTGGGCTTCTGCAACCTGAATGCCCACTCCCAGTGACATACCTTTTCCAACAAGGCCACACCCCCTAATCCTTCCCAAATAGGTCCACCAACCTAGGATCCAACATTCAAATACATGAGTCTATGGGAGCCATTCTCATTCAAACCACCACAAGCTTTAAATCCACCTTATACTGAAATGGACCATATGATTCATTTCTCATTTTTTTTCAATGTATTTATTTTCATTTCATGTACATTGATGTTTTGCCTGGATGTATGTCTGTATGAGGATGTCAGAGCCTCTGGAATTGGATCTATAGACAGTTGTGAGCTGCCATGTAGGTAGCTGGGAATTGAACCTGGGTTCTCTGGATGAATAGCCAGTGCTCTTAACCACTGAACCATCTCTTCATCCCCATTTATTTCTTATAATTCTCTCTTTTTAAAATCTTGCATACCAGGCAGTGGTGGTGCACACCTTTAATCCCAGCACTTGGGAGGCAGAGGCAGGTGGATTTCTGAGTTCAAGGCCAGCCTGGTCTACAGAGTGAGTTCCAGGACAGCCAGGGCTATACAGAGAAATCCTGTCTCAAAACAACAGCAGCAACAACAATAAAATCTTACACATACAGGCTTATTTTCAGAGTCATTTTAACTTTTTAAAATTAATGTGATACTTTTAGCCTCTGTCACAGGACCAATGGTATGATCTAGTTTTTAGAAGCATGAGGTTATACTGATGTGTTACAGGCATTTATTTATCGATTGCTCTTTCAGTGTGTTTTCCATTAGCCTCCTTACATCGGGAATAACGCAGCATCCATCCTACTACATGCAGTCTTCCCGCTACAGCTATGAAGTAAGTTATAACAGAAACCATCAACCCTTTTCATTTCATAAGCTACCCTTCTAGCCAGGCTATACATGGACCATCAGTCCCTGAATTTCCTCCTAATTATTTGGCAAGGGTGGTTAATTCTTGAAGGACCTTGGTAATTGTCCCATCAGAACTGTATGACTGGGAATAAATGTGCAACATCACTGGTGCGTGATAATAATACAATACCAGTGTAAGCATAATACAAACATCCCCCTCACTGGTGTGTGAGAAAAGCCAAGGCAGAAACTCAAGCAAGGCAGGAACCTGGAGGCAGGAACAGAATAGAGAACATGGAGGAAGATGCTTACTGGCTTGTTCCCCATAGCTCACTCAGTTTGCTTCTTCTTTTTTTAATACAACCCAGGACCACCCAGGGATGACACCATCCCCATCAATCATTAATAATGAAAACAACCCACAGACTTGCCTACAGACCAATCTGATGAAGACATTGAGTTTCCCTCTTCCCAGATGACTCCAGGTTGTGTCCAGTGGATGAAGAGCCAACAAGCAGAGCATCTCATTTTGTAGTAAAGGGGTCTGGGTCCTCCATTCACACTCTAACCTTCTACAATACCCAGTCACCAAGGGGTCCTGGGCTCCTTGCCAACCTTCCTGCCTTGGTTCACAAATGAGGTCTGTCTGGTTGTCACATGGTGTCTCTTTTTTTCCTGGTGAGCTGTCAAATGCCCTGCATCAGTTTTCACTTCCCTCAAAACTTCTGGAGGGTCTTATCCGAAGTTCTGGGAAAAGACCAAGATCTGGCAGAGTGGGTGCCTGTCTTAGTCAGGGTTTCTATTCCTGCACAAACATCATGACCAAGAAGCAAGTTGGGGGGGAAAGGGTTTATTTAGCTTACACTTCTACATGGCTGTTGATCACCAGAAGAAGTCAGGACTGGAACTCAAGCAGGTCAGGAAGCAGGAGCTGATGTAGAGGCCATGGAGCGATGTTCTTTGCTGGCTTGTTCTCCTGGCTTGCTCAGCCTGCTCTCTTATAGAACCCAAGACTTCCAGCTCAGGGATGGCACTAATTAAGAAAATGCCCCACAGCTGGATCTCATGGAGGCACTTCCCCAACTAAAACTCCCTTCTCTGTGATAACTCCAGCCTGTGTCAAGTTGACACACAAAACCAGCCAGTACAGTGCCCAAACGTGGGACAGACTCATCTTCCACTCTCCAGAGACAGAGAGGTTCTTGTCTCAAATACATAAATCCCAGATGAGCCCCCAACTTGTAAGAAGCAATGAACATAAATCCCAGGCGAGCCCCCAAACTGTAAGAAACAATGTTCCTCATTCCACAATAAGAATGCTGGAGACTCAGAATAGCAGAAGTGAGGCAGATTTATTTTTGGTTATTTAAAAGCTGGGCATCATTCTGGACAAAAGGCAAAGGTGGCTGATGTGCTGATTTGGCACAGAACAGTAGGTTTTACATCCCTAATCACATTTCTCTGTCCCCTTCAGTTCCATTGGCTGAGTTCTTTAAGAAGTCACAGTCTTCCAGCATTGACCCCTCCTTCCCCGGACAAGTGTCCATCCTATTGGTTTAGGATGTAAAGTTTTAATACACATCCCAGGGCTTAAGATTCCCTCCTCTTCTGATACCTGGGCTTAGTCACATAGCAAACTACTTGTAAGTTTCTCTCTCTCTCTCTCTCTCTCTCTCTCTCTCTCTCTCTCTCTCTCTCCCTCCCTCCCTCCCTCCCTCCCTCCTTTCCCCCTCTTTCTCTCTTTTTTTAAAGACATAGTTTCCCTGTGTTAACAGTCCAGGCTGTTTGGAACTTGCTCTGTAGAACAGGCTAGTCTCAAACCCATAGAGATCCACCTGCCTCTGGCTCCTGAGTACTGAGATTAAAGGTATATGCTACCACACTCAGCAAGCTGTAACTTTTGAACCATAAGATGAACTGACAGCACCTAGACAAGCAGGTGCAACAGCCAGCTGGGGAGATGGGCATAGTGTACCCTGTTTATCTATGTTGAACTCCAAAT
>JADRCC010574739.1:3240-32887 GCA_019843855.1 Hylomyscus alleni | reverse complement strand
CACATAAGCTCCAGAGGGCTGAATCTGGTACTATCATTTTGCCAGAAGAATCTAGTATCAAATTACCCTCTGAATTCTATCTCTGAACCCTGATCAGTGCGGGTCTCAGATATTACTAGGAAAGTTTCTGTGGAGTAGGTAGTGGCTAATACAGAAGCAGAGAACAAGAATCCATGGAGTGCTTATCCTTAAGTGAGACATGTATACATCTCCCATTCCACCCTTTATAAATAAAACAGACATTAAGTTAAGAGAGAGGAGGGGGCATAGATCTGGGAGGAGTTAGAGGGCAAGTAGGTGATTAATATGATCAAAATACATTGTATGCATATATGATGTTCTCAGAGAATCAATAAAGATATTACATTTTTATAATAAATGATTTATATCAAAATAATATGGGCAAAACATGTGTAATTTGAGAGCACAGCGACATATTGTGACTTTGGGAAAAATGTTTCTTTAAGAAAATAAACAACGGGGCTGGAGAGATGGCTCAGTGGTCAAGAGCACTGACTGCTCTTCCAAAGGTCCTAAGTTCAATTCCCAGCAACCACATGGTGGCTCACAACCATCCATAACGAGATCTGATGCCCTCTTCTGGAGTGTCTGAAGACAGCTACAGTGTACTTACATATAATAAATAAATCTTAAAAAAAAGAAACAACACCAGAAAACAATTAAAATTATATGAGTGAGTAAAATATTTATTGCCTAAATGAAATGTTCTCATATTTGGTTAGCTGTCTGCAGAATTAGGCTGGGACCTGGTGTATGGCTAGTGTGCAGGCAGAAGAAATTCTCACCCTTGAGCACACTGAAATGCCAGAAAGTGGGTTTTATATTTTCAGTTCATTCAATGGCTATGGGTGCCTCAAAGTGCTTTTCAAATTGCATTCCACAGTTTTCAGAAGCATCTTTGAATGCAGCAGCTCTTTGAAATTAAGTGATTTTGACACTGAAGCTTCTGTAAAGCAGGCTGAGAATTTCTTAAGCCATAAATTGGAAACAGGCTTCTCTCTGTCAAAACTCCCTTTAAGAATTCTAGTGCATAGAACCTTCACAGGGCCATTGATGACCATCCTCTGGTATACACATGATGCAGGAGCCATGAGTCCCACCATGTGTACTCTTTGGTTGGTGGGTTTAGTCCCTGGGAGCTCTGAGGGTACTAGTTAGTTCAGGGAGGGAATAGGGGTTTGTTTTTGTTTTTGTTTTTTATTTTTATTTTATTTTATTTTTCTTTTTTTGGAGGGGAAACTGGGAAAGGAGATATCATATGATATCAAATGTAAATAAAGAAAATATCTCATAAAAATAAATTAAAAAATTAAATTACAAAAAAAGAATTCTAGCGCAAGCTCTGAAAGGACACAGAGGAGAGTTCCTTGGTGAAAAGTCTCACAGTCCTGGGACCAGAGCACAGAGCAGATGCTGTTCTCCAGGCTCTAGGAAACCGAGTCTGGCTCTCTTGGGTACTCAATGCTTCTCTAACATCTTGGAGATTTGTTATGTCTCCTAATAAAGAGACTTTCAGCTATGCTTCACTCCTAACCTCTAAACCCAACTTCAAAATATTTCTGAAGTAAAAGGATGGAGGACACCAGGAGAACACAGCCCACAACTCTGAAGGGCCCATAGGGGCTCACATTGACTAAAGTAACACTTATGAGACTGCATGGGTTTGTGCTAGGTCCTCTGGATATATGTCATGGTTGAAAGGTTGGTGTGTGTGTGTGTGTGTGTGTGTGTGTGTGTGTGTGCGTGCGTGTGTATGTGTTGGTTTCTCTGACTGTTTTATCTGCTCTTTGGACCCCTTTCCTCCTGTTAGGTTGCCTTGTCCAGCCTCAATTAAAGGGTTTGTGCCTAGTCTTATTGTATCTAGGTGTGCCACGTTCATTTGATATCTCTGGGAGTCCTCCTCTTTTCTGAAGGGAAAAGTGCTCTCCTCTGAGAGGAGAGGTGGGGAAGGGGCTAAAAGGGAGGAGAAATCCATTTATTTAGTATGTCAAGTGCTATAGAAAAATTATTTCAGATGAACTTTTGAGAAAACTGAATTTTTCCTTTCAAAGTGTTGGCAGAATATCCAAAAGTAAGGAACTGAGGTTCAAACTCTACCATGTAGTAATTAATGTTAGTGGGATATAGGAAATTCAATTATTTCTTATGGTTAAATAGATTATTCTCAAGGCCAGAACTTGGGGAGCAGAATTTTGGAAAATATGAAAACTGAAGTAAACAAGTCTTTAAAAAAAATAAGGTCAGAAGTGGGTTTCCTTATAGTAAGAAAATTTAAAATTCTTATTCCCACTCTAAAATTTTAAAAATTACCCAAGAATGGATATGGAAATCATAATTCAAAAGTAATGTCTATGGGTCACCAGTGTTGTATTAGCTTTTGAGTCTTCCTGATCTTCCAAAGTTTATGCGTTATCCAGTTTCTCTGCCATTTACCAACTCCGCTGTCTAAGACCTTTTACATGGCAGTCCAGTGAATGCTTTTAAAGCACTTATGGTAAAGAGAGATGTCTCAGTAGCCAACAGTGCTTTCTATTTTTACAGAGCTCATTTCCTAGCACACATGTTGGGTAGCTTAAAATTGCCTGTGACTCCAGATCAAAGAGATCCCATGCTTTTTTCTTGCTTCTGAGGGCACACACATGAATGTGTGCACATTCTGTCTCTATTTCCATCTCTGTTTGCCTGTCTGTCTGCCTGTTTGTCTGTCTGTCTTCTCTCTCTCTCTTCCTCTCTCTCTCTATCTCTCTCTCTCTCCCACACACATACACACACACACACATACTTTTTTTAAAGCCATTTTGTGTGTTGGAGATATGAGTGTGCACTTATGAGTGTATACTGCACTTGAAGAGGATTTTTATATTCTCAGCATCCATATTGAGCAGCTCACAGCCACCTATAACTCCAGCACTTGGGAATCTGACTTCCTCTTGTTGTCTCTAGGTCCACCTACTCTCACAATCTCATGGCCCCCAAATTAAAAGTAAAAGCAAACCTTTTAAATCCAACACCAAAGTGGCTGCTCCTTCCAGACAGAATAAAGATAAAAATCTAATGACTAAAGATAAAAAAAAAAAAAGAACGACCAACAGTTAATTATCAACCACCACTCTTGAAGATTGGCTTCAGTTTTCCCTTTCCTCTTGGAAATCACTGCTTCTCTATACAATGCCTTTTTATTTTTTAAGAACTTGAATATGAATCTTACGAGGAACGCTTGTTCAGCAACATCTCTTCTGCCTTCTTGAAGATTTGGAAAGAGGAGGAATAATACTTGCCCGAGTTACTTTAGGAATGGAAATCTCTGCTTTGACCTCTGTTGTCGCAGATGCTTTCCGATCATGGAAGGGACCTGAGTGAGATTCCTGGGTAGAGATACATAGAAGGCACTCAATATTTTACTCTGTGACGGGGAAACAGGGGAAGTCAAGAGCACTCATCTTATGTATCGGGACTTTAAAAATAGCAACTTATATCAGTATCCAATTCAGATGAATTAAAGAGCATTTATCAGCGCATACAATGAAAAGTCTGTTTCGTCGGAGCAAACAAAGATGAAATGAGTTTCACACGATGGTCTTCTCTCCTCCTGTCATTGTGTAACCATGTTTGTGGTGGCGTCATTTACCAAGAGCCCCCCTCTTTTACTGTGTAGCATTAGCGTCTCACCTGATCAGACTAAGCATGGCATTATTTGAACTTTGCTCTGAAGGGGGCTATGATGACTAACCTTCTGGGAGAAGGAAATCTTCTAATGGCCATGGATGGATCCCATTCTGCCTCAGAAAGAAGCGAACACAGCACACCCAACCATGTTGTCTGTGAATGAAGGCCGAGTGGGAGTGGGAGGTGCTGTTAGCCAAGTAGGAGGAGCCAATTTTGAGAATTCTGAAACAACAGCTGTCTTCTCCACATCTAGAGAGAAGAATGACATTTCACAGACTGATGAATTCTATTTATGAAATTATGTAATAAAGAATAAAAGGATATTTCTTCTTTTAACTGCCTCTTCATATATACTTAAAATATACTACATTTTACAGCTCAATTTTTTATTAGATTTCTTGATGACAATGCAACTATCAAACAACATGTATATTATATACTTGGGACAAACATTTCAAATGTGTCTTCATAAATCTCTTTGCACCTAACATGGAAAGACCAACTGAGACAATTTGAAACTTTTGAAGTGCACTGGGTGACTAGACAAGAACTTACATTAAATTTGCCAGCCAAAATTTAAGAGATACAAATGGAGCAGCAGAAATCAGGAAAGTGTAGGAGACAAAAGGAAATTACCATAGATGCCGAAGTTATGTAATCCATTATTTATCAATTTTATTTCATCTCAAGGAACTTACTAAAAATGTGTTTCATATTCAAAGAATGTTGTGACATTATTTCTGAATAGAAGCCTATAGTCAATAAGGAAATCATACATTCTGCTGACATCTTATTTATTCTTTAAATTTTACTACTTCAAATAAAAATCTGCAACTGTCAGTGTTTCATCCAGTTTTATTTTTTACCTTCCCTTTTCAGCCCTACAGAATACTGGATCAGGCTTCTTCTATCTCCCCCGAGAATGAGATCTGTTTTGTAAACAATTGGTATGCGCTGCTGACAGCTCAGACAGGTCTTGGAGATTCAGAACGAAGAAGGAATAGAAAATTATGGTTAAAAATCTACATGAGTCCAGAAGTGTGAAATACATTTCACGACAATATTTTGTATTCTGTGTTGCTGTTCACTTGATCATCTTGGATTCATGTCTGCACATGAAAGTGTGTGTTGTAATTGATAGAAAAGATTGCTACCGCTCAAGTATACACTCAGAGTGTATACTTTTTGTACAGTGTTGCCAAAATTCTATTTTGGATAGAATTAAGCCTATGATTTCATTGTCATTTAGGAACATTATGTCCTTGCACAAATGATAATGGCTTCATGTTTTCTTCATTCAAAGAGCTGAGGCCTAGGGATATAGGTTTACCTTGTTTTGTTTGAAGAGGCAGATGGTGAAAGGGAGGGAGGAAGGGAGGGAGGGAAGAAGGGAGGGATAGAAAGGGAGGGAAGGAGAGAGGGGGGGTAGGAGAGAAAGATAGGGACAATTGTGTCAAATTTGAAATTAATTAAAAAATGATAGCCATGGAAGCAATGATGTCCACGTGGCTCTGAGTCCCTGTAAGTGGAAGGGTAAAAGGAAGAGGGAGATTTGCTTTTAAGGAAAGATCAAATATAATTGGCCGATGGTCAACCAATTTTAAAAAGTGAATAGCCATCTTGTAGATGTGAGAGTATGCTTAACAGAAGGTTCTGCTCTCCCCTTTCTGCCTTCTTGGGTCGGAGTCTTCACATGCCCCTCTGTACCTACTCTAGAGATGATCTCAGCCTTGACAAAGGTTTAAATTTTAAAGCTCTATTCAGCAGATTATTTTGAGCGTTGTGTGCTGTACGGTTTCTGTTGTGACTACTCAAATTTGTTGTTGGACACAAACCCAGCTACATATATGAATGAACATTATGGCGCTCCAATAAATGAGTAATCTTTATGCAGTTACATAGTATTTGATATTTACATTTTTTTTCAATAATTTAAAAGCATGAGACTCATTTTCAGCTTGAAGGCAAAACAAAAAGAGCCTTTGATCTGATTTGGCCTGGAGGCACATGGTTTGTTGACATATGGTACACATTATAAGTGGCCTGTTTTAGGGGATATGAGTGTATAACATTTTCTCTTTTGATTCTTCTCTTGGAGAGAATGCAAATACCCAAAGCTATGCCCTTCATTTTAAGATAAGTGGATTTTGTCTGTAACTTTTGATAATTAACTAATTGGTTATTTGGTTACTTTCAGAGGGAATTTAGTTGATGTTAATTTCCTCCTTGGTTCCAGTTGAAGCATTTCTTTGTTTTTTTTTTTTTTTTTTTTTTTAGAACTGAAAGACTCAAGAAGAATTTAAAAAGGTCCAGGAAGTAAATCATACTTACAAGCCTCAGGAAGCTCTGGAGTAACAGTAGTTGCAATTCCCCTTCCAGAATGTATATAAGCGGTAGCCATTCTTGAGAGAGGAGACTCTAGTTACGCTACCTGCAAATCCTGGCTCATGACTTCCTAGGAGAAGTCACATGACGCTTGGTTAGGGCTGAAGTCCTTGAACGTGTAATTGGATGACCATTTAGTTTGGTTGGCTCTAAAGTTTGCGTGTAAGACATCGTTTCAGGAGACAATTGGAAAGCTGGATGGATATCAGCGGCACAGCTGCTGAGCCGAATAGGTCAGTCCTCAGGAAAAGGTGTCCTGAAGGACTGCCAGTAGGAGGATAATCTGACTAGCGTTTACTCTAAGGGGTTTAATGCTTAGACCAGAAAGTTGAGAGGAAGATAAAGGAATGTACACCCGACACTTCTTTTCTTTGAAAAGCTTCTTTTCCTGTAGTAGCATAGAGAAGAAGACTGGTATATAAAGTTCTGTACGAAGGGTAAGGGAAACATGGGGCTTAGCATTCAGTTGCTGTGAAACTCTCCTGGAAGGGATCTAAATGGAGGAAAGTTTGACTTTTGGCTCACAGTTTGAGACGTTTTCCATACACGATTGTCCGACTCCATTGCCTTTAGGGTTGCAGTGAGGCAGAAACACGAGGGTGGGAAGATGAGACAGAGCAGAACTACTCACCTCGAGGTAGTCGGGAAGCAGATACACCTACTGCTTGTAGGAGGAACGTCGGTATCCACCTCTACACACACTTCAAAAAACGCATCAACAGCATCTCTTGCAGGACAAATTGAAGACTGCCTGAGAGACCAAGAATTGCTGATGCAGGCAATGCCAGCCAATCAGGAATTGCTGTATAGAAGAGATGCTTTCTTGGGACTAATGGGGCACCGGTGGACAGTATAAAATGAGATTGAAGCATCGTTCAGCTGAGCTCGCTGCAGGTTCTCACCTGCTCCTGGAGTGTTGATTCCGCACCATCTCACCTCCAAACCCTAAGAGCTGGTAGGGTCGGGTAGCGAGTAGTCCAGAGCACAGGCAGCAGAGGCTAGAAAAGGAAGCTACGCCCTTCTAAGGTATGCCCTTATTGTCTTTACTTACTCCTGCCTTGCCTTCCTACTAGAAACAGGAGAGTAGGAACACACTGAACAATAGGGAGGGAAGTGGGACAGGTGGAAAAGCAACATCATTTCCCTTGGAACTCTGCACTTATGGGCGGCCATGGGAGGCATAGCTCACTCTGGGAGAATGCTTTACTCTTCGGTTACTCCTTCCAGAAAACATACTTGCAGATGTGTACAGAGTCCAGCCTGTCAGTAGGTTTCAGATCCAGTCACATTGACAACCAAGACCACTGAGTCTGCTAGGAAACTAACAGGCTTTGCTCACTACAAAGGATTCAATAATTAAAAAGGTTAAGGCTTTAAGGAAAATTTACACATTTGTGTATATATGCACACACAGAGAAATCATGAATTTAGTACTTCTAGAAACAGAATTTATTACAAGAGTGGATTGCTTTAGTTCAGATTTAAATACGTCTAAATCCATATGTTTAACACCTTTGTTTAGCACATGTCTCTAACATATTTTGCTTTTTTTTTCCTAGAGAAACAAACTACAGGAGTTAGGTGTTTGATTCAGAGAATCAGCACTGTTCCACTTTCTGAATTGCAGCACCTCTGTTTTTATCTAGAGAAGAAAATACTTTAGGAAAAGAAAACAGCTCCTGACGCTAGCCACGCCCCTCAAGCCCCTTGCGGATTGGACAAATGTGCCACTACACCGGCTGTTCTCTGAGTGGCTCCATTATTCTGTCAGCTTTGATTATTTGTCTGCCAACCTTCTCACATTTTATAATGTAGAGAATTAGTAACAATTTCTTGTGATGGCTTCTCCAGAGATTTGCTTTATTGGTGACTGTGGATGCCAAGGGGGCTTTCAGTCACAGCTCCTGATACTGTCACATTCCAGAGTGCTGAAGACACACACTACTCTCCTGGCAGATGATGCCCAGGAATCAAGAGAATCAAGGCAGTGGCTTCACCTGCCCCTGGTAAAGCTGTGGAAGGTAAGCCCCATTTCCCTGCCTCCCTTCCTATTTTCGTCCTGCCTCCTTTTTTTTCCTTCCTTTTTTTTTGTACCACTAGACTTGCCATAGGTAAGGAAACCTTAACTACTTCAAATATGTTAATTAGTAAAGGTGTTAGGCTCTAAGAAAATAGAAGCTTTCATAACTGATAAGGGCTCTGACCCTGGGAGTCCTACTGAAGAAGTTAATGGAAACACTCATCTGGAATCGCTGTAGTGCGTCCCAGGGCACGCTATTTCTGTAGACACCAGACTAAGGGGGTCTTAGTGTATCAAGGCATGATAATGTGCCCCTGGCAGCTTCTAGCTCAGTAATGATGGAAAAAGAATGTAAGGAAACATACTCTCGAGCCTCTTTTCGCTGGTTAGAAATTAGTATAAAGGGGGCAGTGACAATGACAACGGGCACACAGCCCTCCTACAAGCCAGTGATGGCATGTGCTGACGTCTACCCTCCGAACCCTGATACTCTGAATTTGTAGACCACGTGTTCATTTTCTAAGATGGTGAATTTTACTGAGAAGCTACGCCAGGATGAGACCACTGAGTTGTGTAACAAAATGGCTAACTCCAAAGTTGGCTGTATTACAGCTCTTCCCAAGTCTTTAAGTCTCACACCTTTTTAATAGCAATGTATGACATATAGTAAGTTCCAGAAATATAAACACTATTCACCAATACAGGTATTATAAAGTTGCAACATTTTGTGTTGCTTTTAAAATAAAATAAGACTGTCACATTCTATGAGGTAATAATTTGGAGATAAGTTATTCTTGAGTTATAATAGCCCCTTGAATGAATAGAGCCTCCCATTGTAAGTGGATCAAAGTCTTACACAAGGAAACGTCTTAAAACTTCAGAGTGGCTTTGTTCATTTTTTGTGTGTGCCATATATCATTACATTATAAAGCAGCTTTTAAATAGGATTTAGCACCAAGAGATGATGGGAGATTCAGTGAAATTGGAAATTTTCTTTCTTCGTCTTGCCAGGGAGAGGTTCCCTTGCCATAATATAACTGGTAACTAATGAGAGATGCACATTGTATGTGATGAGAAAATAGTAGCCTGAATTTAGTGATTGCACTAAAACCAAGCTTTGTCCTTTACATGTCTGGTTTTCTCAATAGCATAAGTTAAAGTTTAGATGAGAGATTATTCAGTAGTGGAAGCTGATGTTAAAATGGTGCATTTGTAGCAATGAGTGCTGCGTATGCATCTCTATATAGCCTCCCCAGTGGCCAGTGAGATGTCTGTAATAAGATACCATACATTAAATGGTGGCTGAAATAGCAGAAATCCATTTCCCTACTGGTTTGAGAACCATGAATCCCTAAATGAGGCTTAAATGTGATTTTTTTTCTTTTCTGGTGAGCTCTCTGTTCCTGGACTGTAGCCAACTGACTTATTGCTCTGATTTCAAATGATGAAAAGACAACCAGAAAAGATGGAGGAGAAGAGAGGGGAGGCAAAGGATAGAAGGTAGAGGAAAAAAGAAAGGTAGGGACACTCTCTTCCTCTTCTTGCAAGTTTGGGGTTAAGTTCTGACCCTATGGTCTTCTTAAACTTAATTGTCTTTTATGGAAGGCTTCACTGGATAGAGAATTTAGGACTTAAGGCTTCAACAGATGAGCTTACAAGATACAGCTCTATCAGTTGATCTCAGTTTCTAATGCTATAGCAGAAGAGACTCACCGTGGCTGAAACATGGCTCCTCTAACCTCAGAACCCAAGGTTCCCTCATTTTAGGCATTCCTTTTTTTTGGTAATGTTTTTAATTGAAATAAAAACACATTATTTTTCCTTCTGTTTCCTCCTTCTAGACCTTGAGTTATTCCACCTCAAACACCCATTTTCAATTTGATAGCCTTCATCTCTTTAGTTATATTTGTTATATATGAGGTATATATGGAAAGTGTTATATGTTTCTGTGTGCACGTGTGCATGTGTGCATATGAGAATGAAGATGTATGTGCATGCATACACACAAATATATGTAAATAAGTTCAGGTGAGTAGGTTTTTGTTGTTTATATGCATAGCATTTTAAGGTGCTGTTCTGTACTGGATACTCCTCTTTTCCTGGTCTTTCCATCATTTTCTTGTCATTTCATTTCTGAGTTTCTCTATTTATTTACATATTTGTATATCTATCAATCAGTCAATCAATCTATCTATAAATCTATCTATCTATCTATCTATCTATCTATCTATCTATCTATCTATCATCTAACTATCTAATTTTGCTTGTTTGTTTACTTGTATATATAGAGGTCAAAGGAGAGTTTCCTGGAATTGGTTCTCTCCTTCCACCTTGTGCGTTCTGGGGACTCAGCTCAAGTTGTTAGGCTTGGAGACAAGTCCCTTTAGTAGCTGAGCCGTTTCACTGGCCTTGGGTATCTTTGTAAATGGTGCTTGTTTGGGTTGTAGCAGGATCATTTCCTTTTCCTGGGATGGCATTCCAAAACAAGCTGATGTCTACTCATTTTTCAGAGTTCGGATTTCTGCCAGATTCTATGCCTTTTATGTTCCCATGGAACTGGGTGTGAGCATCAGGTTTTCTGTGGACATTTACATTTGAATCTTAATGGTTTGCTCGTAAGTCTTCTGCATAAGACTAAACAAAGCAGTGACTAACCTTATGTAATTTGGCATCTTTGAGTTGGCCAGAAGTCCCAGTACAGAGTAACTGCTCATTAACAGATAAATGAGCTAATGAAATAAAGCTGGGAGCAGGCGACTTCTAATTGCAATGATAAAATGAATAACACAGGACTAACTTTACATTTATCCCCACTTAATTACTTTATAACTGCAACAGTATTAGAACATTTTTATCATAATTCTATAAAAAGGATAGGAATTATAGATCTTTCATAATGCCTTGCCCAGTGCCAAGTATTCTACTGGGTGCTACTGTACAATCTGAAACTCTTATAATAATGAATTAAGTAGGCGATATAGGTAGTTTCCCTCCCAATTAATTCACTCTTCCCAGTTTACCTTGCAAATCCAGATGCAGAGATAAGCCCCAATGGTTATGGGGTTAAAGAGGAAATGGTCATAATTTTTATTTAGTATTTTCCATATAAATGCACCTCATTATCTGCTGCACCTCATTATATATGATCTATTTTATGACCATTTAGTCCTCCTTAGCAGGCCCATTTTTATTTCTTTACGCTGGCTGTCCAAACTCTCAGCTTTATGACTCCATTACGCCAGCTCACTGAGACCCACTGTCCCACTCCCATGTGGGTAATGTAGCTGTGCTGTTGTCAGGCCGGCATTTCTAATAAATCCCTCACACCCAGACAGACAGCAGCAGAGCAGCACACAGCAACTTGTGTCGGGCTTTTGTATCACATCACCAGCCTCTCATTAGATCCTTGGGAGAGAAATTACCACTGTGCCTTCTTCAGGCACAATAGCATTAATGAAGTTAGGAAATGACTCCCACAGATGTTTGACACTCAATCAATCCCACTTAATTTAATTACACTCCTCAAGGAAAGACAAAGGAGATGCTCTCGCAGTCCAGCCTTTGCTTTTTTATTTTCTCAGTCGCTTTTACCCCCTTCTGATTTACTTAATCCTTGCTGAGAAATGTCAGTGTAATTAACTGAAGTTATAATTATTTAAAAGTGGACTTTGTTATAACACCTCATGTCATTTTCTTCATCTCCACCCCTGGCGCACTGCGTGTGTGTGAACACTCTCCTATGGAAATCGAGTGGTAGAGTGGTCAGAGAGGTGCTCCTGGCACCCCAATGATCCCACCACTCCTTAGGTGTATAATTAAGGACACTGATGGCTCTGGTACTTATAACCTGTCTTGAAAGTTTGTTCACTAAGATGCTTCAAGGGCTTCTAGCATAATTAGATAGATCCTGGGAAGTTTTCTTTATACTCATCTCAAAATAATAGATTTATAAAGTACAAAAGTTAAAAGAAAAACAAAAATTATATGGTATTTCTTTCTCCAACCTCAGGTATATTCCTTAATCTTGACAATATCTTAGTGGTGTGGGTATAACTACTATTTTAGAGATAAAGGATCAAAACTAAGATTAGTTAAGTCCTTACCTGTCCATGATTTTTACTTTTAATACACAGTGATACTGAAATTTGGCATTCATTAATTCAGGTAATGAATAATTACTGCCACCAACCATTTCTGACACCAACAAAGTTGAAAAGTAGATAGAGGGCCACGGAACTGTGTGGAGACAGGTTTACAGAGGATGGCAGCCACTTCAGGAAGTGATCTAAGGCACGGTGACAGGCATGGGTGTGGGTAGAGCAGAAGAAGTCTAAGGAGTCTGGCTTATCTATTGAAGTGGAAGGGAATTGTTGAGAGAGTTTTCCCTTGTGAGGATGGCGATCAATTTGAGTTTTATAAAGGCCCAATTGAGCCTTAACATGGACCATTTTAAGCAAGTGACCACCTGTAAGTTCAATTCCAATTGGACTTACAGAATCAAATATTTGGGGCCAGCAGACATGCATGTGATGCACTGATGCATGCATGTGGCACACAGACATGCATGCAAGTAAAGCACCCATTCAAATGAAAGGAAGTGCCTTACAGGATGGATCCTGCGGCTGTCAACCAACATCATACACAAAAGAGGAAAGGCTTAATGGGGAAGGAAGGCAGCAGTTTGCACTAGAATTTAATTTTCCCGCTAATGGAGCATTGAGATGGTCTCTGGCTCTACATGAAGACTGGGACTGTGGGTTCGGCTTGAGATGTGTTCATTCAGAGACCAGGGTTAATGAGCTTTCTCGCTGAGAATTGGTAGCATAGGAGACAGAGGGAGCTGAATGAAACATTGGAACCTGTAATAGTAAATGGCTTTGATCCATTAAGAGGGGATACAGTATGCAAACCAACTATCCATGCCTTTGATTCATGCCTGTGGAGAAGTATGAGTCAGGTTAGAAGGGTTATTATATTGGCTTCAAAACTCAGATCTTGTTTCTGCTCAACTCATGACTTTCTTGTGGAGCAAGGATCTGCAGTCTATTTGGAATATCTGATGCCTTTTCACTGAAGGGAAGTGCTGTAGCAGGTTCCTTCTGAACTTTCTGACTTCTACTGGTATGTATGACAGGGTCTCAGTGACCAGGATCTTAGGATGAAAGGAACTCAGAGACAGACACAGATACAATGATTGGCCTGTCTCACTAAAGTAGAATCAGGTTTCCTGGCATCAACAGGTTCCTGTGGACTACAATCATTGACTGTATCCTAGAGTTCTGGTTTGAGAGCCATTAATCAGCTTCCCCTCTGTCTCTTCTACCACTCCCTCCTGATCTGATTCTTGGGCTTGTTTCCTTTTTCAGTGATCAATGAGGTAATCCATATGATCAACAACTGACTTATAAAATAACTCTTTTGAACATTGGGCATGGTGGCTCCTGCCTTTAATTTCAGAACTCTGGAGGGAAAAGCAGGCAGATCTTTGAGTGTGAGGCCCTCTAGGGCTACATAGATATTAAGACCACACACACACACACACACACACACACACACACACACACAGAGAGAGAGAGAGAGAGAGAGAGAGAGAGAGAGAGAGAGAGAAACAGACAGACATACACACACACACACACACACACACACACACATACACACACACGGTTTGAATTCCATAGACTGGTATGCACCCCATAGACTTATGTGCTTGGCCCACACAGAATGACACTATTGAAAGGCGTGGTCTTTTTGGAATAAGTTGTTGGAGGAAGTGTGTCACTGGACTTTGAAGTCTCTTATGTTCTTCTAAGTATGGAGCACAGTCTCCTTTTGATATCTTTGGATCAAGATGCAGAACTCTCAGCTCCTTCTCCAGTACCAGGTCTGCCCGGATTCTGCCATGTTTCCCACTATGGTGATAATAAACAGAACCTCTGAACCTGTGATTTAGTCCCATTTAAAAGTTGTCCTTTATAAGAATTGCCTTGGTCATGGTGTCTCTTCACAGCAATGAAACTCTAAGGCAATGACATTATGTACAAAATTGGTACTTTACCTAATAAATGTAGGGATAGTTCAGTAATTTTATAACTAATTGTCAATGCTATTGCCCATATGCTGAAAATTCTCAATAAATTAAAACTATTAAAAAGGTATTTAAATTTTACTTTGTAAGAGTTGTCTTGGTCATGGTGTCTCTTCACAGTCATAAAACCCTAAGACAGAAGTTAGTATGAGAGACTGCAGTACTGGGGATTTTGCTGTAATAGGCCTGACTTTTTTTTTTTTTTTTTTTTTTTTTTTTGGAATGGGACTTTGTGTTAGGAAAGCAGTGAAATGCTTTAAGTACTGCTTAATGGGCCATTTGAGTAGAGATA
This sequence comes from Hylomyscus alleni, assembly GCA_019843855.1. Taxonomy (NCBI): domain Eukaryota; kingdom Metazoa; phylum Chordata; class Mammalia; order Rodentia; family Muridae; genus Hylomyscus; species Hylomyscus alleni. The sequence goes on along the minus strand of JADRCC010574739.1, from coordinate 18,418 downwards.
TTCAAGACAGTGGTGCTGAGGGTAATTTCAACTGTGAAGAGTCTGGCTCAAGAGGTTTCAGAGGGGAAGAATGTTAACCTGTGGCTTAGAGACACTTCCTGTGATATTTTGGCAAAGAATTTGACTGCTTTTCCCCCTTGTCTGAAAAGTTTGCCTGAGGCTAAGGTGAAGAAATGTAGATTATTTGTATTGGCAAACAAAAATCTCAAAACAGCCTAGTATAGATAGACTCTGTCATGTTGTTTACTCTTCTGAGGACATTTTGATGAAATATCTGAAGATTAGCAAGGAAAAATACAAAATGTGTGGTTCAAGGGTTAAATGGGCAACAGAAGGTGGGATGGAGCTAAAAATCTGTGCTCAAGGAGACTAAAGAGATTAAAGATATTAAATGGGATTAAGGAATCAGTGACCTTAGGGCAAAAGCCCAGCCAGCTAAGCTCTCATCTTGAGAAAAGGAATTAAACAACAGCTTAGGTTCAGGTGTGGTAATGCATGACTTTAATTCCAGCACTCAGGAGACAGAGGCAGCAGATCTCTGAGTCCAAGTCCAGCCTGGTCTACAGAGCAGGTTCCAGAACAGCCAATCTTAGACATCGATGGAAAACAGAAAGTTGGTGAAGATGTAATGGAAGGATTAATGTAACTCTTAATACTTATCAATACTTATCAGAGAAGTTTTAATATGCAGTAGATGAGGATTAACTCAGAGACCCACAACTGATGCTAAGAAGATAAGAGATTAGAATGCTCAGCCCAAATGCGATGGATGTATGTTACCCCCTCTTCCCAAGGCTCAGGGATCATCGCAGAAGCAGATGCAGAAAGAGTATAAGAGCCAGAGGTATGACTGCAAGGAGAGAGTATCTTCTAGACCCAGGAAGGCTGTTACACACATGTACTCACAATGGTTATGATAGTATGCACAATACCTGTGCAAAGCTAAGCTAGACCAAACCCTAGCATGGATAGGGGAGGGACATGAAGTACTACTGCTAAATAAGGAGGTAATGGGAAATGTTTAATTGCTGGGGAGAGAGGGGGATGGGTTGGGGAGGGAGGCTTGATAAATCAATCAAATTCCAATGGAAGGTGGCACACCCACAAATACATGGACAGCAGAAATTGGAGCTGATGGGTTTAAAGAAATCTTTGGATACAAAGCTAAGTGCATAGAAGTGGAGTGATCTTGGAATCTTATTGGGGGAGACAGTGTGAATATGATCCAAATACCTTATAGAAAATCCTCATAAAACTAATGAAATATACAAGATAGCTGCTATTATACCTTTATAAAAAATACCAGTAAAAGTTATACTCATATAGATTATTTCAGGATGTTTGACACCTTGCTAACAAAAGGTGGGTTGGTGAGCAGGAAGAGGGGAGAGAGAACAGGGTTTATTTTTGGAGGGGAAACCAGAAAAGGAGATATCATTTGAAATGTAAATAAAGAAAATATCTAATAAAAAAAGTTTGTGCAGTTTTTCAGTTGACACCGTCTTTTATTTTTTTTACTGTGTTAAGGTGGACTGAATTTGATTTGAAGTTTTTCTCATGGATTTGTGTACATTTATAGTGTTTGCAGTTCTTTCAAGCATGACTGATCTAACACTTTCCTCTATATCTCCATCTCAAATTAGTCTGTTTCTTGTCCTATATTTTCATACTGCATGAATGGATGAAAGCCTCCATAGGGATTATTTGCACCAGGAAGGATTCAGTGCATGAATGTAGTTGATTTGAAAAGACTCTCTCCTCCTTAAAAATTACTTATAGTGGATATGGAGGTTAGCTGATACAATATAGGCAGCCTAGCTCAGTTTGAATTTCGAACTAAGAGTGGATTCTCTTTAACCTATGCAGACCTCAGTCATCACTGGGTGAGGAATGAGTTGAGGTAGGAGAAAGATCTAGGACCTCTACCTTCCGGAACATATTGGCAGGCCTGAGTGTACGGTGAATGAAGAAGGGATGGTTATGGTCCTGGGATCCACCCTAGTGGATAAGATTTGAAAACCTGAATCACCATGGCACTGCTGAATCATATTAGACCACTGATTTATTTTTAGGACCTTAAAACTTTTATGTGTATGTCTATTTTGCCTGCACAGATAGCTATGTACCATGGGAATGTCTGGTGCCCTTGGAGGCTGGAAGGAGGAATCAGATACTTAGGAACTGGAGTTACAGGTAGTCATGAGCTATCTGTGAGTGTTAGAAATGGAACTCTAGTCTTCCTCAAGAGCAGTGAGTTTTCTCCCTCTTGCCCACTCTCTTGCATGATGTTTGCCAAGTGGTTTCTAGGGTTCTTTGTTCACACCAGTTTGGCTGATCTCTTCCACTCGCCTTCTAAAGCATTTAGAACATGAGATTCTTTCCATACTTCTATCTTGTAAGGCAGATCAAAACATGGTTTCCACCCTCCCTCAGCCTAATGAGGCCTCAGGTTCCTTTGTCCTGTTTAGTGACAGTCTTGTCCTGCTATCTCGTACAGAAAGGTATTTTTAACTTCCATCCAATTTTTTCTCCTAAACAAAGACTTTAACTTGAGGTTTCTCTTCTACTTCTGCTTCGTCTCCTTCATTCATGCTCACAGGTCTCCTGTCAGGTGGGGAGCACATCGTCCTAAACCCAGCATCTGCAGTGAAAGGACTGTAGGAGGAGGAGGGACACTCCACAGGCTTGATATTTGGAAGCTAACTTTTTTTTTTTTTAACTCTCTGGCAAGTCTGTACTGAAACTTTAGAGATATCGTCATCTGTGAGAAGTAAACCAAAAGCAATTTAAAGAAATTTGGACATAGGTCATCTGTGTTCTGAGCTTAGTCATGTCACTGGCTCACCTTGCTACTTTGGACAAGTTACTTAATTCACTGTATGGCAAGTTTTCATCTGTGATGTGTGCCTAATGATAGTATTTGCTGCCAAGAGTTTTTGCAAGGCTCCAATGAGGTACTGTAAAAATGCATCAGCAATAGTACCTGACATATGAGAACTCTATAAAAGTGACCATTATTGTAGTTTAACTGTAAAAATCCCTAAAGGGTATTTATTAGCACCACAATGATTAATAAATGAGAAGCCCAACATTTCAGAGGCACTCCTTATTCAAAGATGCACATCTACTAAGTTTTCCAGTAATTACCAATATATCTTGCGGGACTGTAATGGAGGCCATAAGTCATTATTCTTCAGAGCATCACAGCTTATCTAAGACTTAGCCTATTGGATAAATTCATCTCACCAAAGAGAACTGCAGAAAGTCTAAGGCTTACAGGTCTGGTTTTTAAAGTACTCTCATTCCACAGAAGACAGACACATGGGTCATATATTTGTTCCCAATGACACTTAACATCTCATACTATTTTACCAGGCTCATTTATTTATCTGCCTACCTTCTCTGCTGGACTGTAATCCATGGCTATTCAGACCACAGACTTCAGCTATAGCTACAGTAGGCATTGGTGAATTGAAAAACTTTTTTGATTCTCTTCTGAAATGCTCCCAATAGTCCTTAACTTCAAATACTACTGATTCTGTAATGTCTAAATATAACTCTCTTATAGACTTTGTCTTCCGACACTATCTGGGGCAGTGTAGAAAGGAAGGAGGCTAGAGAGCACATACAATTGACTGAATGGATTTTGTAGTCTCTGGGAAAAGGCACACAAAAGGCAAGGCAGGATGCAAATGTGGCTGAGTCCCTAGCAAGCTCTCCTCTCTTTGAGAAGTCACTTAACCCACCTTAATTTCTTTTCCTGTGATGCAAAGATAATAATATTTTTATTGTTGTCCTTTTGATTAATTGTGCAGACATTTATTCTGAAATGGGAGGGACATTTGAGTATTAGCCCCTTTTTTTTTTTTTTTTTTTTTTTTTAGAGGGTCCAGGCAACTCCACATATTTCTCTGTCAATCAATGCCTTTAAAGGAGAAAGTCTAAAGAGTAGCCCTTTTCGGCTTCGTCAATGTGGACCACTTGTAAAAGTGAGCTCTTGACAGATGTGGGAGACTGCTTAAGGTATTAATGACTCTACATGTTTCTTTAATAAGTTGTTCTGTTTCTCAACCATCAGTCACCCTGACAAACGAACCTAAGGTCTAGATGGAGGATTTTGAAATGCAGCTTTTGAACGAGGGCAAGGTGCTGTGGTTTGTTCTTCATTTGCCTATGTCAAAAGTAATGTTGAGACTTAATTCTTTAATGAGGCAATATTCAGAGGTGAGTCTAGACAGAAGGGCTTTGGGCATCGGAACAGGACTCTCAAGAATGGATCAATGCTTTCGTCTCTCGAAGGAGCCAGTTACCATGAAAATCTGGTATCCTGCTTTCCTTTCTCCTGTGCCTGCCTGACCTTCCCCCATGAGACACCCACCAAGAGTTTCACAGATGGCAGTACCTAACATCGAATCTTCAAGCTTCTTAGAGCTAATTCGAGTTAAATATAATTTCTTTAAAAATTACTTATTTCACATATACTGTTGTAGCAACAAAACAAATTAAAAGTATAAAGTTTCATCCAGAGAAAAGAGAAAACTAGGTGTGTGTGTGTGTGTGTGTGTGTGTGTGTGTGTGTGTGTGTGTTCTAGAGTGGATTGAACTCCCGGGGACTTTCACATGCTAAAAAGCAATTAGTGCACTACCACTGAGCTGGATTCCTTGTCCTTCTCTGGATTCCTTGTACTTTATGATATAGCTCAGCATTGCCAGGAACTCACTACACAGCTGAAGATGTCCTTGAACTCCCAATCCTCTGAGATTCATCTTCTTTCTGTAATTATAGGTAAGAACGACCACAACCTGCTCCTCCTCCTTCTTAAATTTTATTTTCAATCAGGAGCTCACTGATTTGTCTATGTTGGCCTTGACCTCACTTAACAATACATGAACTTGAGATCACGTTGCCTCTGCTTCTTGGATAGTTAGAATTATATTCATACTCCACCATGCCCAGCTTTAGATTTGTTTTTCAAACAGATCACCCAGTCTATAAAATGATTGGAGCCCAGTGAGATTTTATACAAACAAATAAAGTCAAATAAAATAGAAGATCCTTTCTTCCTCCAGGAAATCTGAACTAAAACTATGGCAGTGGATAGACAGAAAAGAGTGGCCAAGTAATGTTCAGGAGATGGAATTTAGTATATGTAGTATGGGTAGAAGCTGGGGAGAAGGGGAAGGAATCACTCAACAGTGTTACTCTGTGCTTAATATGATAGATCTAAGAAGCAGTAAGCATCCTAGAAGAGGGCCTGACCCACGCAGGTTGCTTATTTCAATCCTTTCATTGCTTTTGCTTAGGACAACAGGCTATGCTGTAAGTCTGTGCTTGTTTACTAGCTATGGAAGAGGCTAACTATCTAGGCTTTTCTAATTTTGAAACAGATATGAGTTTTCATGTGGCCAATCCAGAATCCTAATAGCAGAACGAGAGCTGAATCTGAAAAGTAACAGGCCATTTGGTCTCGTTGGAACTCAACACAATTAGTATCTAGATGCACACATGGATACATGATACGTGGCATAGCTATCACTCATCTTGCAAAAGGGATTTCTTGTCATTTGGGCTGCTTTCTATTGCCATTTGCATTATAATTATCTTGTATTTAATAAAGAAACAGTGTAGATGTGATACTCTAGTTCTTGTGTGTCTGATTGTTATTATATATGCTAAGCATTTACAATCTTCCCATTTGTAGAAAATGATTAATTTGAGAAAGCAAACTGTACAACCAAGGCTTTAAAAGTGGTGATAATTATTTCTCTTGTTTAGGAGTGAAGCACCAATCTCTCCTGAAAATTGAGTGAAGTTACACAGCAGCATCGGGGGACAAACCATTCTATTTATAAATCAGAAGTTGGTAAGTAGACCTTTATCACCTGCCTTGAATATTAATAGACAAGGCTTTGTGTCAGAGTGCTGGGCTATTATTTTATTACCACACTTGCTGGCACAAGCAAGAACCTTCTCATTCTTGGTTTTAGAAGGAAATAAAACATATTGGGGAGAATCAGAGGACTAATCATAGGACTGGAAATACTGGTGACTAAAATAGGGTACACAGCTGGTTAAGGTGGACTCACTCATCCTTCTTCAGCACCACATCACCTGACATGATAATTTGCAGTTTTCTGTGGTCCCTAGGTCAGTTTTTCTATATAAATTGACTTGGTCAATGTTACATAACAGATGTCATGTGACCAAATGCCCGCTGGATATTTATTCACTTGGGCTTGACTTGCTTTCCTCTTATCATGAGAAGAACATACCTTGCTTTGTCCTGTCGTTGCAGGGGGATGAGAGACCAGAAGAGCAGGGCTGGACCACCCATGCCAAATCCTCTCTAGAGCAGTCAACTCTCTGCTGACCCTCCTTGCTACTCAATTTAGGTGTTGATTATGGTTAAAATGATGATATATCAGCTGAGTGACAAGAGGAAAATTAAACACAACGGAAAGATCCTCTAAAATTGTTGGTAACACGGGAGAGATACGGACAGACAAGAGGAGGATGGAGCAGACATGGAGGAAAAGATAAACGTTAGTGTTAGATACATAAACAATTCCACGTAAGGGGACATAATTGTCTTGATGTAAGAAGCACTAGGAATTCTAAATGGTTAATATATTAGGAATCTAAATATTAACATATCTGTATAAAAAGAAGGTTCAAAAGAATACATTGTACAGGAAATGGAAAAGCATTTGTGTGTAAGTGGCCAGGACATAGAGGTAGTAGGAATTGTTAGGACATCATACATATTTCCAAGTGAATCTTTGTCCTTTACTCTGCTTCCCTACATTTCAGCACTCAAAGACAGCTGCTCTCCTAGGATGTTTCCCCACCCCTTTCTGGAGACACTGCTATATCATTCATTGAGTAGACAGTGTCCTGCACTGTGCAGGGATCCATCCTCCCAGAGAATCGATTATCATTAGTGTCCCATTTGAAAAACTATCTTGTGTCTATGTGTGGTCTGGTGCTGCCAAATTGCAGATGCCGAAACATACTGGTGGGATCACATAGGACTACATTTAGAAGACTTACTGTGAATCATATTAAGCATATTAGAGAGCAGTAGATGGCAGAGTATGTTGAGCAAGTGGTTGGAAAACGTAGACTGATGGAGAAAGAGTTCTGCAAATGGAAATGATAAATGTGCTGTAGGAAAACTGTAGGGGTCCATGGAAATAAAAGTGGCTTAGGTGATCTGAAAAGTTGATCAGCTTTTCCATAGAGGTATCTTAATTGGCCCCTGGAGTAGTAGCCAACTGTAACTTGGAGAGAAAGGACAGGATAGTGAGTTAGGTAGAGGCAGCAATGTGATGACTCCTTGACTGTCGCAGGTAGGCAAGTCAAGCGTCTGGGAGATGCGACAGAATGTTGCATCAAATCATATTCCAAGTATTCCTTTCTTTCATCTGATGCCAGAACAACTTAGGGAAAAGAAATCTGAGAAATTTGTTTTCTGCTTCTTTTGCTTTATTTATGGCCTATGCTAAATGGAGAGCTTTGAAGAGCACCTAACACCTGTCAATCAGCCCAGCACTAGAACACTAAAAGAGATCTTCCATCTCCACACTGCCCTGGAATATTCCCACCCACTGTCTTTGACCCAAGTGAAGCTTGCTTGGTAGTTTTAATCGCTAATCTGGCACAATCTACCATCATCTGAGAAAAGAGTCCCTCTCAGTGAAGGATTTTCTAGATTAGACTTAGCTATGGACAAGTCTATGGCAGATTATCTTGGTTACACTAATAGAAATGGGAGGGTGGGGCCGTCCTTTAGGAAGGAGACTCTAAGACGTATAAGCGAGAGAAAGCAAGCTGAACACAAGAATGTATGCAGTCACTTTATCTCTGCTCTTGATTGTGGATGTGGCTAGCTGCTTCAAGTTGTTCCTGACTTGACTTCTTTACAATAATGGACTGTAATCTGAAGTTGTAAGCTAAAACAGACCCTTTCTCCCCCTTTATCAAGGTAAAATGCATCAGGAAATGAAACGGAGACAACTAGGAATGTGTCTGCTCTGAAGTGCTTTCCCGCATAAATGTACATAACCTCCACCTCTGAATAGAATCTTTGAGCTTCCTTTGTTTGAGGTGAGCAACCCTTAGAGTTAAACCCTGAGGTTTCCTTACCTGCTATAGGTGATAAATCTGTGTCTACCTTCTTATCTCACAGCCAGGTTTGTTTTAGCTTTGCACCCACCAAAAATTAAACCTACTGAGTTCGCTTTATTTGTAACTAGTGGGCTCCAGAATGTTCTAGGAACAAGAAGCAAGCAATTGCGACTGAACGACTTTAAACAAGGAGAGGGTACGACAGAGGAGGGTGGGCAGGGTCCGGATTATACTGAGATAATAACTTCTTGGGGATTTGAGCCTTATACCACACCACTAGGAGAATTTTATCAGGACTACTGTGAGTGGGCGTGGATGTTGGAAAGATGGCTCTAATTGCTCAGTGAAAGAACACTTGCCACGGTGGGTGGAGGAACGATCAGAATAAAAGGATTTGTCCTTTCCAGGGATGATGGCCCATAGCACATGCCATGTGGTGACTTGGCTCACAGATGAAGGAACTCACTGGAGATGAATATAAGAGACTTAAAACTGCCTTTGAGCAAGACCATTGAAGGCAAGAGAGTCAGAGTTTGCCATCGATGCAGCAGGAACCTGGCAGGGCTCTGCTTACTGCAGGCATACGAAGACACTAACCCTCTGACTCAGTTATCTGTTGCGATGATAAAAATACAACCAGAAGCATCTTAAGGAAGCTTATCCGCACACCCGTTTCCAGAGGGGTTGTCCACAATGGCAGGGAACGCATGGCCACAAGCAGCTAGAATAGGGAGCTGAGAGCCAGCAGCAGTCAAGAAGCAGAGAGCAAACTGCAAGTTTGGTGATGCCGATGCTCTCAAAGTCTGCTCCTAGCCTTGTACTTCCACAGGCAAGGGTTTATCACCCAATGCTCCCACAGTCCCCACACAATGCTACCAGTAGTGAATCATGGGTTCAGCCATCAAATATGGAGTCTCTGGGGCCATTTCTCATTCAAACCACCACACCATCTGACTCTTAGAATATGTTCCCCTTTCTCCACATCCTTGCCAGCCTTAGCTGTGACCTAAGTTTTTGATCTTAGCCATTCTAACTGATGTGAGGTGGAATCTCAGGGTCAGGCATCAAATGGAGAAGAGGCCCTTGGTCCTGTGAAGGCTTGATGTCCCAGTTTAGGGGAATGCTAGGGCTGGGAGGCGGGAGTGTGTGTGTGTGTGTGGGGGGGGAACACCCTCATAGAGGCAAGGGGAGGAGAGTAGGATAGGGGCTTTCCAGGGGGAACCTGGAAAGGGGATAACATTTGAAATGTAAATAAAGAAAATAGCCAATTAAAAAAGATTTTAAAAAAGAATATGTCACAGAACTGCACCTGACCAGGGTTTCCTCTAGGTTTTAGGAGCAGCTTGCTTATATGGAGTAGTCACGAAAATCAGATTTACTGCTCTGATTACCATCACACTTAGAGAATATTATACACATTCATTATAGCGGATGTCTTTGGACATCATCTCTTTTGTGGGAACAGGTTTTATGTATTGATGATGCTTCCTCATTTTCCTTGAGGTACTTTTGTCAACCTATTTTGCAGACAGTCCTTCAGATCAACTTGGTTGAATCATATCCTGCCTACCATGTCCCTAAGGTAACATGGTGACAGCGAGCATGACATATATGACCGGACCATCTTCAGTGTTTTCCTAGCAGTATATGTGAGCAAAATAAAAACACCGCCTCACATTGTCCTGAGTATTAAATCACCCTTGGTATGTGAGAGCTAAACCTGGTGAATAACGAACTTTCAATCAGAGTTAGCTCTTATAATTGTTTGTTAGATACTGGCAGTGGAGAGATGAATATAAATGATCCCTGCTCTCAGCGAATACAAGCATAATAGAAGAGACAGAGAGCAAATATATAACTTTAGTAAGGTGATTAATACAATGAAAATAGATACAAATTGCTCTAGCATTCCAGAGGGAATATGTCTTCCACACGGCTCTCTAACTGCAGTCCAGATCATTTTGCTGAGCTCTTAACTCTGTTTCAGGCTACACTATGATGTCACCACAAGACATTCTCGAGGAAACCCAGGCAGAGGGAAAAGCTTTAATGAAAGTCTAATGCCTTCTTTCCCCGTTGCCTCGACAATCACGACATCTGGCCACCTCTGCTTACATCCACTTTCGCTGCCATAAACTTGTTTGAAACAATTTCATAGTTCCCCAAATTATTTCAGTGGCCTCTAAATGTTCTGCCTTCCTTCAACATACTCCTTTCTCAGAGCACAGCACATGTAGTAGCATCCCCTTAGAGAAACTCCGAACGGCCCTATCTACTCTGGCATAATTTCCACGCTCCTTAGGCAGGATATGCAGGCTCTCAGCCTCTCAGCCTCTCAGCCTCTCAGTGTCTTATTTGGTTCCTGCCTTTTTTTTTTTTTTAAACAGTTGCTGGTAGCATCAGGGCCTCCAAAGTCTGTGGTGTGGCATGGTCCGGTCTCACAGACCTGTTGCCAGGGCAACAGCCACCATATTCCCAGAAGCCATTGGGCTCACCTCCCACCTTTACCTGCAGCCACTAAGTCAGAACCCATATACATACGGGGAACATGCCTCCCTCTCTCCCTCTCTCTCTCTCTCTCTCTCTCTCTCTCTCTCTCCCTCCCTCCCTCCCTCCCTCCCTCCCTCCTTCCTCCCCTCTCTCCGTCCTCTCTTTCCACTATTGCCCCCTCTCTCTCCCTCTCACTTAAACCTCTTACATGTGGAAGCTGTTTTCTTTTCTTATTCCTATCCATTTGCACATGTGCCCGCGACTCTTTCCTCTCCGTTTTATCAAGGACATCATGGCAACTTCCCTGCTTGAGACCATTTCCCTTCTTATGCTTTTGCCACAGGTTATTCTCTTCCCTTCTGTGTTAGTGTGGGAAGCCACTTGCTTGAAGCAATAAAGCCACGCACAGCAGACACTGAATTTTATAGCTACTTTGCATGATGTACAAAAGCACAGAACTTTCGTTAAGTAAACTAAGTTGTTTGAAAGCTATGTTTAAAATCTGTAGTTTTTATATGAAAGTGTTGTGCTAATATCTCTTCTAATACAATTACCAATTATTAAATTTTTATGAGCAGAATATATAACTGTCACTCCTGGCTTATTAGCTCTTGATCATCTCAGAGATGATGCCCTTGGTCCTTTGCTCTAGGTTAACTGATGTGAGTTTGATCACGCCTTTCCTTCATACTGGTTTCCTAATGTTTTTGATTCATGGGCACTGCTTCAACTAATTCTTCTTGCTTATTTTTCTGGGACTACAAGGACTGTAGGTTGTGGTCATTTCCCAAATTTCAAGACAAATTAGAGAATAGCCCAGCCTATTATAGTTTATAAAACTATAAAGAATATTATTTTGAGAGGCTCCAATTTTAGTTTTTGGACATAATGTAGTGTTTTGATTAGGTTTACTTATAAGAAGCTTTGACAAAATTAATATTAAATCACACTAGTACTTTAAATTTTGATGATGTGCTAAATTTAAATAAAAAAAGACAAAGTACCTGAACACAAATGCTAATATGCCTCTATGGGTCAGAAATCTAGTTAATGAGACTCGGAGTCCTTTCTCTAAAGGACAGTTATCTTAAGTAGCTTAACTAAGTAATGATCATGGGAATAATATGCTGGCCTATGAGAAAGGAGTTAATTGAATTTTTTCCCCTTCAACTGAACAGATATACATATCATAAAATCCATTGCTGTCCTTTCTCCAGTGGTCAGTGAGGCACCTTGGTTCAAACTGTGTGTGACTTTATTCAGATGTGATAGTTCACGGCTGGTATTCAGCTCATATTGATAAGCCATTGATAGGAAAGGCTCCCACTAGCATTCAATGCCTCATAATGATGCTTTGGACACTTCAAGGGAATATAAGTCTAACAAAAAAAAAAAAATCTAACATCATAGGTACTGTTGTAACCTTTCTGTACTCCAGGTGGCCGAGGGAACACGGCAGTACTGGCTGATATCTCTAGAGACGAGCATCTTGGGCACTGAAGAGGTTGTTTGATCTGTTGATGGAAACCGATGGGGATGGGACAAAGGACAATGCTAACATCTCCATGGTGGGTTTTATTTGTGTCCTTCCTGCAGTGATTGGTGGGGTTATCCCTCTCAAAGAAAACCAAACCAAACCAATGAAAAGTGTCTTCTCTCATCCACAGAATCATTTGAGTTTCGATTATCTGAAGTTGACCTTTTCTTATAAAATAATGTCCTGGTTTTATAGTGATAAGGATGTTACTCCTTTACCATCTGAATTGGATTATACACTCATGTATGCTAGCTGAGAACATATACTAATCTAGTCACAGATGTGGAGAGGCCTCAGGCTTTTCCCTCTCAATCTTTATAGAGATAGAGAGAATATTTCGAGTTTTCCTCTAATAGAAAGGATTGTGGACAAAGAACCATTTTCCAACACCTTGATCTCTTCTTCACCCTGTCAAGAATCTTCTCTCATCGTATGCTTGGATTTTAAAGAGCCTTGTGTGCATTCAGACCATCAAGTTACCTTCCCCATGATCTATAGGATGCTACCACGAAGAAGTGGAATATACTGCCTGTTTTGTAAAGTTACTGTTGAAATTAATTTATTCACTGGTTTGATACATGAGGTGAGTTTTCATTACCATATATGAAGTTTACCTTTCAGTACATGCACGCAATCTGCTTTGGTCATTTTCACCCTCCCGCCACAATCTCTTGTTCCTCTTTCCTCTTTGCCTGCTTTTTTGTCCCTGCCTCCCTCACCTCCCCTTTTAATGATGTCCTCTTAACTCCTCCTGCAGCTTAGAGTCCTGGTGTGAGTGTCGGTGTGCAGTAGGCATTTGTTTTTGTGTAAATGGCTTATTTCACTCAGCATAGTAATCTGCAGTTCCCGTTCTTTTATCCAAAGGGCATAATTTCATTCCCTTCGGCTGAGTAAAACTCCACTGTGTATTCGTACTGTGTTTTCTTTATCTGTTCTTCTGTTGGTAGGGGACTTAGTTTGATTCCACAGTTTGGAATAGTCAAAGAGGCTTTACAGCTTGAAAATCCACAGCAGAATTCACCTGCTCCTGAACAGTGTTCTGTCTCAAGTTAATTTTTCTGACCCAGAACTATTCCTGGTCTTCTCACAGATCTTTCATGGAGGAATGTTTGAATTGGTTTTATGTAATCATTATTTAAGAAAAAAAGAAGTCCTAGGAGCTCTGCTGCCTGCCTGGCCCCATCGACAAGCAATTACTTCCCAGTTTGAGCACTTGCAATGCCCAGGGGCTTTGCTGGGAACAGCATTTCTATTATTGTTAATGATGAAAATGTTTGGCTGGGAGCATATCCATTTTCCTGCTTGTCATTTTAATACGTTGCTCACGGTAACCCTGAGTGGAAAGTATATGTTTATGACAGTTGTGCTTCAGAGAGAGAACAGAAATCCTGAATTATTTGTTATTAACTTTTGCCTATCTAAAAGCTTCTCATTTTTAAGGCAACTGTGACAGTAGAAGCTATTTTAAATCTCAAATTAATTTTAGTATATTGCAAAGTAAACGGAAGGAAACTCTAGCAAATGTGTTAGTTCTGGACCTTGGAGACACCAAGTTACGTCATGTGTATGTGCACACATACGTGGATGCATTTGACAGATCCCATAGATGGTAGTGTTTTTTGAGCTCTCTAAGTAAAGTGCTGAAACAGAAACTGCTTTTCTTTTCTTTTCTTTTTTCTGTACTTTTAAGAGGATGAAGGAGAAGCGTTTGAAAAAAAAAGTACCTTGTTTTACTGGTTCGGTAAGTTAAGCTCTAGATAGGATCAATTAGAGCATGTTTTGTTTTAGTGTCTGAGGTGGTAGGTAATGCCTAGATGGTAGACCGTAGGGGACACGACTAATGAGCAAAAAGTACAAGGGGAAAGCAAAGAGGTAATGTCTGAGACCAGCCCATCTACTGACAATGGAGCTTTGGAGAAGGTGGTTTGAATTGGACAGAGAAGAAGTGGGGGTGAGGGATGCAGGGAGGAAGTGGGAGTGGAGGGCGGGGCATGAAGGGTGCAGGGGTGTATGGGGGTTAAGGAGGTGGGGGTGAGGGATGCAGGGAGGAAGTGAGGATGGAGGGCAAGTTGTGAAGGGGAGTAGAGGGCGAGGTTTGAGGGGTAGGGACATATAATGTAATTTTGGAACATAACAACATTTAATGTCACAGGATTCCCTAGAGGTTTTGCATCTAAAAGGTGACAAGAAAACTTTAAATATTGAGCTTGATGAAATTGATGTGGTTGAAATGAGGTATAAAAGTCAAGATGGATATCCTTATTTTCCTGCTTTCTTCCTTTCTTCTTCTTTTTTAATGAGCATTTACTTCCTTGTCTTTATTTTTTATCTTTCCCTCTTTTTCTTTCTTCCTTTTTTCTTCTTTCTTTTCTTCCTTCCTTCCCTTCCCCTTCCTTTCTTCTTCCTCTCTCTCTCTCTCTCTCTCTCTCTCTCTCTCTCTCTCTCTCTTCCTTTCTTCACTTTACATCCAGATTGCAGGCCCCTCCCTCCTCTCCTCCCCAGTCTCACCCTCACACCCTTCTCTCCCTTATTTGCCTCTCTCCTTCTCCTCTGAGAAGGAAAGTCATCCCACCTCTGAAGATACAACATCAAGTCTCAGCAGGACTAGGCACATCCTCTCCCACTGTGGCCAGACAAGGCAGCCCAGCTAGGGGAAAGAGAATCAGCCCTGATCCATCCACTAGTTATGGAACCCATGTGAAGACTATGCTGCATATCTGCTGCATATATGTATGTATAGGGGGTGTAGTTCCAACCCATGCCTGCCCTTTGGTTGGTCAGTGGTTTAGTCTCTGTGAGCTACCATGGACCTAGCCATAAAGTACAGGATGACCATGCTATAATCCATAGACCCAAAGAAGCTAAGTAATAAGAGAGAGTGCTGGAATCTCACTCAGAAAGGGAAATAAAGTAGACACAGGAGATGGAGGGAGGGAGGGAACTGGACGGATGAGGGAGTCGAGAGGGCTGGAAGAGAGAAGGGAAATTGGTGGAGAGGGGCATCTCTGAGACAAGCTGGAGAC
>JADRCC010574738.1:0-11048 GCA_019843855.1 Hylomyscus alleni | reverse complement strand
AAGCTCATGGTATCTCAAACACTAGGGACTTAACTTCCACTTCAGAGAAGTAACAAAGGGCAAGAGCAATAGGCTACATGTTAGCTATAATTATATACGTATTTAATTATATATTCTTATGTTAGAATAAATATATAATGATGTGTAAATAATATATAAATATATATTTACTTATATATTCTTACATTAGAATATATTCTTATTTAAACAAAAAGAATTTTGTTTAAATACAAATATTTAGAGGCCATTTTTGTCTTTGAAATTCCTGTGTTCCATCAAATGTCCAAAAGGACTTGGCGAGCTGCTTTGCATGTGCCTATAGCAAACAAAAGTCAAAGCTGCATGAATATCGTAGTTGTCCCTTGTGAGCTTCCCTGTGTCTCTATTGTTAGGGTCCTATGACTAGCCATTGCCATAGCTGCAATTACATCCAGTGAAGGAGCTGGAGGGCAGCATGCCATGGTACAGCCTAGCCTCATGGTTAGCAGACGTGCGGATCTGTCCTACCTCAGACATGTAAGGTGAGATGGCTGCCAGTCACCCTTCTAGTCTCAGGGCATCCGTATCCATGTCTGTCTAAAAGGGAACCGAGTCATAGGTCTCAGCTCTGGAGACCCTGGGTAGAAAATCTGAGAGGCACAGACTGCCATATTTCTTAGAGCGGGTCTTCAGTGTCTAATATGTACTAAGCACTCGATGAATACTTATGGTCTAAGTGGGCACCCTTAGCTGTTTTAGCTACGACTCTCTATGTGATAGGTGCTGCTGCTCCTAAATCATCTCTTGAGGACGATGACGAATAAGAGGAACAGCAAGTGGACAGAGGTGTATTGGGAAAACCAGGGGTGGGGAGGTTCTGGACATCTTTTCAATGATTTTATTCCTAGACCTTGTCTACATTTGGCCCCAAACTATTTATAGCATAAGATAACGAGAAAATAGATCACAGTAAGATCGCTTAGTTCAAGTTCTTTAGGTTTTTTTCCCCCCTGAGGTAGCTTTTATTTTTTTATTAGATATTTTCTTTATTTACATTTCAAATGATATCTCCTCTCCCAGTTTCCCCTCTGAAACAAACAAACAAACAAACAAACTCTGTTCTTTCTCCACTCCCCCTGCTCACCAACTCGCCCTCTCCCAGATCCTGGCCCTGGTATTTCCCTACATTCGGGCATAGAGCCTTCACAGGACCAAGGGTCTCTCCTCCCATTGATGACCGACTAGACCATCCTCTGCTATACATATGCTGCTGGAGCTATTAGTCCCATCATTGTACTCTTTGGTTGGCGGTTTAGTCCCTGGGAACTCTGAGGGTACTAGTTAGTTCATATTGTTGTTCGTCCTAAGGGGCAGCAAGCCCTTTGACTCCTTGGGTCCTTTCTCTAGCTCCTTCATTGGGGACTCTGTACTCAGTCCAATGGATGGCTCTGAGCCTCTACTTCTGTATTAGTTGGGCACTGTAAGAGCCTCTCAGGAGACAGCTACATCAGACTTCTGTCAGCCAGCACTTGCTGGCATCCATAATAGTATCTGGGTTTGGTGATTGTATATGGGAAGGATTCCCAGGCAGGGCAGTCTCTGAATTGTCCTTCCTTCAGTCTCTGCTCCATAGTTTGTCTCTGCAACTCCTTCCATGGATATTTTGTTCCCCCTTTTAAGAAGGAATGAAGTATCCACACTTTGGTCTTCCTTCTTGAGTTTCTTGTGGTTTGTGGATTGTATTTTAGGTATTCTGAGCTCCTGGGCTAATATCCACTTATCAGAGAGTGCATACCATGTGTGTTCCTTTGTGACTGGGTTACCTCACTCAGGATGATATTCTCCAGATCCATCCATTTCCCTAAAAATTCCATAAATTCATTGTTTTTAATAGCTGAGTAGTACTCCATTGTGTAGATGTACCACAATTTCTGTATCCACTCCTCTGTTGAGGGACATCTGGGTTGTTTCCAGTTTCTGGTTATTATAAATAAGGCTGCTATGAACATGGTTGAGCATGTGTCCTTACTACATGTTGGAGCATCTTCTGGGTTTAAGCCCAGGAGTGGTATAGCTAGGTCCTCTGGTAGTACTATGTCCAATTTCCTGAGGAACTGCCAAACTGATTATGCTCTAAGATTATGGACTGACAAATGGGACCTCATAAAATCACAAAGCTTCTGTAAGGCAAAGGATACTGTCAACAGGACAAAACAGCAACCAACAGATTGGAAAAAGATCTTTACCAATCTTATATCCTATAGAGGGCTAATATCTAATATATACAAAGAACTGAAGAAGTTAAACTCCAGAGAATCAAATAACCCTATTAAAAATAGGGTACAGAGCTAAACAAAGAATTCTTAACTGAGGAATATGGAATGGCTGAGAAGCACCTAAAGAGATGTTGAACATCATTAGTCATCAGGGAAATGCAAATCAAAACAACCCTGAGATTCCACCTCACACCAGTCAGAATGGCTAGGTGTTGGGCTCTATTTGGCCCTGGTTTGGGCCTTGAGGACACACCTAAGCCTGGGTCAAGTTTTGTAAACTGTCTCAGTTACTTCCATACTGGAATGACTCAGCACAACCTGCTTAAGCCTGCCTTTGCCTAGCTCTTGTTGACATGGAGTAATTGTTAGTCACCCCATATGCTTCATCAACTTTCCCCTCCCCCTATGTCATCTCACCTCAGCAGAAAACTCCGCCTCCTCTCTCAACCCTTTATAAAGGAAAGATTGATACAATAAAACGAGTTCCTGCTTGGACAGACTCCTGGCTCGGGGTGGTTATTCTCCCAAGGCAGTAGATCCGAGCTGCGACACTCATCATCTCGCTCAGCCCCAAGAGAGATGCTTGACTGGACCAGGTTCTCTCCATCTTTCGTCTTTCGCCTGGTTCTGCCTGGCAGGAAGCCTGTCAGGCAGCTAGGGTCAAAAACTCAGGTGACAGCAGATGCTGGCAAGGTTGTGGAAAAAGAGGAACGAATACTCCTTCGCTGCTGGTGGAATTGCAAGCTACAATTGCAAATCCCAGAGTGCAGCTACTCTGGAAATCAAGCTTTTTGGTATATGGGAAAAAGCAGTAATAAAATATACATTCTTAGTGTCTTTTCTTGCTTAATAAATTAAGACTACTTTATTCAGAGTCCAGAGAAGGGTTCCAGCCAGTGCTATCTAGTCATACTAGTTAAGTGGTTGTCATTGGCTGAAAATGTATGTATGTATGTCTATATGTATGTATGTATACACATACACACACAAATACACACACACAAATACACACACACAAATACACACACACACATATATACTTCAAACAAGTGCGTGTCCTCTCCAGGAAGGCAGTACCAGCTGAAGCAATCTAAAAGGCTTCATTAAGTTGACTTACCTGAGTTTTTTGTTTTTGTTTTTGTTTTTGTTTTGTTTTTTGTTTTTTTCTAAACCAGCATCTGCAGACCATTCCTGTGGTCATTGATAGTGAATACATGGACTCTTCTCCCTTGCTGAAGAAATGATGCCCAGGATACGTTATACTTGGAAACCAATAAATAGTAACCAATGACCTGTGGTTGAAGTCTTGCCATAACGTAAGCCCCAAGTGAAGGCTGCAGTCTGAAGTGAGGTCTCTCGTGCATAGTCAGGGTTGTGAGTAGGGTGCTGCGGTGTTTCTAAACAGACAGGCATAATGAGACCTTTGGGAGTGGTGAAACAATACCTTGGCCCAAAGAAGAGTCACAGTCACGTGTCTATTCTGTGGAGTCCTTCTTCACTCCATATTCTTATAGCCTCATTTCCTATTATGCAAACCTGAGCAGTAAGATATTTAGAACATGACAAACCACACAGATAATTATCAGAGTAACACCATCCTAAAGGGCTGGCTTTCACAAAAGGTTTTACCAATTTCATGCATGCTTGTGTGTGTGTGTGTGCGTGTGTGTTTGTGTGTGTGTGTGTGTGTGTAGAGCTTATGCTTTAGGCTAGACTAGCTGGCCTAGTGAGTTCTAGAGATTTATCAATTTCTGTCTCTCAAGTGCTGAGATTACAAGCACACCCAACATCATTCTGTGGGTTCTGGGAATCACACAGGTTTTCCAACCTGAGAAGAGTGAGCTATCTCCCTCCCTAATTTCACTTTTTTTTTTTTCGAGATAGGGTTTCTCTGTGTAGCTCTGGCTGTCCTGGAGCTCACTGTGTAGACCAGGCTGGCCTCGAACTCAGAAATTCACCAGCCTCTGCCTCCCAAGTGCTGGGACTAAGGGTGTGTGCCACCACCACCCGGCAAAGATTTATTTATTTATTAAATGTAAGTACACTGTAGCTGTCTTCACACACTCCAGAAGAGTGCGACAGATCTCATTACGGGTGGTTGTGAACCACCATGTGGTTGCTGGGATTTGAACTCAGGACCTTTGGAAGAGCAGTCAGTGCTCTTAACTACTGAGCCATCTCTCCAGCCCCCCTAATTTCACTTTTAATTTGCATGGTCTTTGTCACTTTAGATCGTGTTTTCTAAAGCTCCTCTGCGCAGGAGTCCAAGAAGGATGAATGGCTTTTTTGTCTAGTTGTCTAGTTCTCCACAGCTCCCAGTTTTAGGGTGCCAGTTCCTTCTGGCTGTAAGTGCCCAGCATGCCTGATGGACAGTGTCATTTGGCTGAAAGCAGCTCAAAGGGTTGTTAGAGATATTCTCCTCCGGGAAGCCAGGGGTACGGCAGAAGGTTTTCAACACAGTTTCATTGGTTCTGATGACATCCAAATCCTTGTATTGAGCGTTGAATGGTTGCTTACGTGGGTAGGTATTCAAAGCTGTGAAATTTTCCTTTATTTATAATTCTATAACTAGTTATCTAGGTGGGGCCATTTGCTTACTTTAGGCCAAAGGCATATGTGACAAATGACCCAAGCTGCTGGCATGCCTGGACTACATAAACATGCTTCTGAGATCCTAGGCCATCTTTCCTCTGTGTGCCAGCTTTATGTTGAGGCCCTAGGTGGCCTTGAAGAATATATATGAAAGAGAGCAGAACCCTGGGGAGCTGTGACCCTGAACAACTGCCTAGAGAAGGGAGCTCAGCCCCCAGCCCAACTGCTCTGTCAGCTGTAGTGCCAAGGTGTTGGTCTTTGGGTATGTTGAAGCTAGCTAGTATCTTTGTAACACACTCCTGGTTTCTCAACATGCCGTATTTTCTGTTCTTGGTTCCAGCTCATGTCTTACTCTTTCCCGAAGCCTTCCTGGCCTTCCTACCCCCAGGGTGTCCTGTCTGTGCATTCCTTTAGCTCACATTGTTTGCCACCAGATAGCTCCCTCTTCGCTACCCCTGAGCTTGTGGCCATTACTGAGGAGGACAGGGTGTTTGTTGTTTGTGGCGCATCTCCCAAAATGCCTAGCATGAACCCGAGCAAAGAGCCAGCACTCAGTCAATACGCAGTGATCGATTTGAGAGGCTGGGGTGATCCATATCAAACTCCAAGCATCGCCCGGAGCTTTCTGATGAAAACAAACGAGTCTGCCACGTTTCTCGAACACCACCATTCAACCTTTGCTGAGGGGGAGCCCCACGTCTGAGCCCCCTGGCTGCTGAATCACACTTGCTGGCCAGCTCTTGTTTGGTTTTACTGGGCTTTAAGGTGCTCTGGGCCACTCTCAAATGACTCAAGTAAATGATGACCAAAGGTGACTATTTGTACTTTCTACACCTAATATTTAAATTTTCTCAAAAAAAAAGAAAAAGAAAAAGAAAAGCCCATCAAATAAGGATCAGACTCTCCCTCTAGGACTCCTGTCTTCTTTTATTACCCAGGAAAGAAGGAAGGGATGAGCAAAAGTGATGTGTCTCCAATAACTGCGCCAGTATTTTGAAAGACTCATAACAAGGGGTTGTGCAAGCTCAGGCCCAGCACTAGGCTCTCTAGCGTTAGTCGCATGCTCGGAGCTGGGGGTTGCCATTCAGGAGGCTCGTATCTGATACGTTAGCGAGTGGTTTTGCCTTAGTGGAGAGAGGGCAGCGGAATGATCGAAGTGATCCCAGAGATGGAAAATTTAGTTTTTAAATTTTTTTTCATGATTTTTGAGGCATTAATAATTTGTTTAATGAAAAAATATAGATAGCATGGATAAGCAAGTGGAATTTATGTCAACGTGCATTTCCACAAAAGAATAATAACTCACTGTGAATAATTTCATGTTCATCTTGCCAGACCTTTCCTGACGCTGACGTAAGCGTTTCTGTGGTACATGCATTCCTCGTATCCTTCTATGTCAGCATCTAGTTTTTTCTTGGCATTTTTCTATGTTAACATTATCATTTTCACAGGCTTTATATTTTTTTTTGTAGAAGTGTATCATTGTTCAGAAAACTATACTTATTTGTTATTAGATATTGTTCCGCTTGCTTTATTTTGCTACTATAAATTTCCTGTAAATAAACATTCTCACACTTGTATGACTCATTTCTGGAGGTCTACTCATAGAGTACGATTACTTGGTCATAGGCAATGTAGATTTTTAAAGTCAAGTCATAGCTTTGGTGAGAAAAGTCAAAGTGTTTACCCTTCAGTTTAACCTTCCAGACATGTATAAGTTTATTCAATTGGATTTTAAAAAATCAAGTGGATACAAACAAGTCAAAGATTGGGTGAAATAAAGAGTATTAATAGTTAATAAATTTCTAAAGCTGAATGGTTTAGTCCAATCTATTCTGGTCGAACAGTTACTGCTCTTTAAAAACGACTTTCAGATCAAAAGCTGAAAGGGAACAGGAACTCCAAAGGAAGACCAACACAGTGAACTAATGTGGACTCTTGGGAGCTCTCAGAGACTCAAAGAGCACAAACAGGCTGGACCAAGGCCCCTGGCACATATGTAGCAGTTGTGAGTCCCTCAACAACTGTAGCAAGGGTTGTCCCTAAAGCTGTTGCCTGTCTGTGGAATCCATTCCCCAACAGGGCTTGGCCTCAGTGGAGAGGATGCACCTAACCCTGCAAAGACTTGATGTGCCAGGGCGGAAGGATACCCAGTGAGGGACCCACCCTCTCAGAGGTGAAGGAGAGGTGGGAGGGAGAAGGGAGGGACTCTTTGAGGAGGGGACGGGGTTGGGGGCAGTGATTGGGATGTTAAAAAAAAAAAAAAGACTTTCAAAAATCACTCTGTAGACCAGGCTGGCCTCAAACTCAGAGATCTGCTTGCCTCTTTCTTCCAAGTGGTGGGTTAAAGACGTGCTTTGATTCATTTGCTTGCTCTTGGACCCTTTTCCTTTTACTGGGTTACCTCCCCCAGCCTTGATATTACGGTTTGTGTCTTGTTTTACTTTCACTTGTTATTCTATGTTTGGTTACTATCCCCAGGAGGCTTGCTCTTTTCTGAAGGGAAACAGAAGAGGAGAGAGGATCTAAAGGGAGAGGGGGCGTGTACGTGGTTAGGATGTATTGTATGAGAGAAGAACAAACAAACAAACAATAAACAAGTAAGTAAATAAATAAACACGCTTGGATTTAGACCCAGTTTCCACACAACGGAAGGTGGGCAAACATCTTCATTTGTATACTTATGTAGTAGTAGAGGAGCGTCCTCCTCCAAAGTGGCAAAAGCAGTGTGTTCTGGAGAGCAGTGTGTGTAGGAATATGTAGTGGTGTGTGTGTGTGTGTGTGTGCAGACAGCAGTGTGTGTAGGAATATGTAGTGGTGTGTATGCACACACACTCATGTACATTCATCCTGCAGCTTGAAATTCCCTTGAGCCATGTTTGGTTGTTTGAATAGGAAAAAAAGAAAATCTGTTTTTGAGATGCTCAGCAGAGAGAAGCCAGGGTAAAGACCAAGCCATTTATCTTACCAAAAGGCACCTTGGAGCAATGAGGAGTTACTTTAGGAAAGCTGTTCTTCTTTTTCTTTCTTTCTTTCTTTCTTCCCCCACCCCTCATGTGCTAATGTATTAAAATTCTTTTACTTAATGTGTCAAAAAAAATCTCTTTTCATAGTAAAAAATAGAAACTGTTAATGTCTTCCCCCTCTACTCCCTACCCTGCTCCATTTTCTTGTCTGCTTGACGACTCCCACACTGCTCTCAGAAGATGAGGAGGTCAGTGAGCATCAGTGGCAGGCTCGGATGCTGCTGCATGAGCTGTCCTGTGGACCAGACTTTTGTTCAAACAAAGGTCACATGTATCAAAATTGCTTGACCCAATGTGGAAGAACTAGTATTGGCTTGGTCATGAATCCAGGAGCAGGATTCCTTCTGGAAGGGGAGCAACAGCTGTGTGGTGGAAAGGTGGCTACTGGTTAACCCTTTCCTGCCTAGGCCAGAGGAGCCTGTAGGTCACAGAGGGGGGAGGTATCCGTTATGTAGTAAGGAGGGTCGGGGATTGGATCAGGATCCTGGCTAGTGGGATGACAATTGTCTAAGTCATCCACCCTCTCTGAACAATCTGGTTACAGGCAAATCCAGGGCTGCTGACCAGAGAGAGAGAGAGAGAGGGAGAGAGAGAGGGGGGGAGGGGAAGGGAGAGAGGGAGAGGGAGAGGGAGAGGGAGAGGGAGAGGGAGAGGGAGAGGAGAGAGAATGAAGTTGGATGGGAGGGAGGAAAGAATGTAAAAAGGTTCTGGGAGAGGACTAGAGGAGGAGAAAATATGATCAGTATATATTATATGAAAAAGTTGAAACCATAGAATTTAAAAAAGAAACAAAATGGCTAAGAAATATCTTAGAAAGTGTTCATAATCCTTAGTAATTAGAGAAGGGCAAATTAAAAACTTCTTCAGGATTTTATCTTATCCCATTCAGAACGGCTAAGATCAAGAATACAACTGGAAGTCATCTTCCGACCTTCTTGTCTCAGAGACCTGCGGCTCCACCCTGCTGATAGGAAGATGTATTCAGGAAATGCAAAATTTGGGCATCCTGCCCCCAACTTCAAAGCTACAGCTGTTGTGCCAGATGGACAACTCAGAGAGATCGGCCTAAGCGAATACAGAGGAAAATACGCTGTTTCTCTTGATTTTACTTTGGTGTGCTCCACAGAGATCATTGCTGTCAGCGATAGGGAAGAAGAATTTAAGAGACTCAACTGTCAAGTGAACGGAATTTCTGTGGATTCTCGCTTCTGTCATCTGGCAACGATTAATACACCCAAGAAACAAGGAGGAGTGGAACCTATGGACGTCCCCTTGGTATCAGATCCCAAGTGTACCATTGCTCAGGATTATGGAGTGGTACAGGCTGACTGAGGTTTCTCTTTCAGAGGCCTCTTTATTATTGATGATAAAAGTATCCTTCGCCAGATCACTATAAATGATCTTCCTGTTGGCTGCTCTGTGGATAAGATTCTGAGACCAGTCCAGGCCTTCCAGCTCACTGACAAACGTAGTGAAGTGTGCCCAGTTGGCTGGAAACCTAGCAGCGATACCATCAAGCCTGATGTCCAAAAAAAGGGAAGAATATTTCCTTAAGCAGAAGTGAGCACTGGACCATTTTTTTTTTTTTCCCTGCCAGGCAGCATTGAGCAGCCAGAAGAGAATCTCTTGTATTCATGCTTAAACACAAGATGTGGTGTGATTCAAGATATGCCTTCCCTACAGGGCTGGGGGTGGTTAGCCTTTCTTCCGCTATTGGGAATGGGCTGAGCTGTGCCGTGGGCAGACTAGCTGATATATCAGTCACAGAAATTGCCCTGCTTGCTTGTTTTATTGAATGTGAACTTTGAGAGGAGGAATAAAAGGATATAACTGGCAACAAATTCCCAGTGGGGAAGGGGAACACTCATTTACTATTGGTGGGATTACAAAGTGGCACAGCCTCTGAGGCCATCAATGTGGAGGGAAAAGCTAAATGTGAATCTACCATACAGACCAGCTACACCACACCTTAGCATATAACCAAACGACTCAACAGCCTACCGCACAGATACTTCTCAGCCATGTTCACAATGGCTAGGCAACAGAAATAACCTAAATGTCCTTCAAGTGATGGATGGTTTTGTGACTATGTAGCACATATGCACAACGAATTCTATTTAACTCTGAAGAAAAATGAAATAATTAAATTTGTAGGTAGGTGGATGAAACTAGAAAATATTATACTGTGTGAGCTGACCCAGAGCCAGAAATACAAATGCCATGTGTTCTGTCTCTCTTATTTGTGGACCCTAGGACTGAAGATTTGGACTCAAAGCCTGCAGTAACCACTGAAGCCAGGAAAGTGGCTAAGAACCTTGGAGAGTGGTGTAGGATAGGTGCAGTAGTGAAGGGGTAGGACAGGGAGAAAGGGAGAAAATGGGGAACTTCAATGGGAGAGGGAGAAGTGAGGGTAATATAAAGGTACAGGGAGCCAGGAGAGATAAATAACACTAAGGATATTTGAAAAAGCCTCAGGGAAACATATTATTTTATAAATTTACAATCATATAAATTTAAACATATACAAAGACACACACATACAGACACACAGACACACACACACACAGAGACAGAGAGGAGAGAGAGTGAGAGAAAATTAGTAGAGTTACATCACACAAGGTGATAATCCTTTGCCCAAGACCTATAGAGTATCTAACAAAAACCCAGTGTTAGTGTTAGTGTTAGTTCAAATTGTTGGTCCAGGGAGACCAAGAGACTCCTAAAAGAATGTAAGCAACTACTGCCTGTAGTTGCTTCCTGAAACTTGAAGAGTACAGGTACAGGGCTTAGAACAATGGTTCACAACCTTCCAATGCTGTGACTCTAATGCATTTCTTCATGTTGTGGTGACTTCCAATATAAAATTACTTTTGTTGCTACCTCAAAACTGTAATTTTGCGACTGTTATGAATTGGAATGCAAGTATTTGTGCTTTCCAATGGACTTAGGTAACCTCCATGAAAGGGTCATTTGAACCTCACAGGGGTTTCTTCCCACAGATTGAGAACCACTGGCTTAGAAGGATCAAACTAGAAATGACCAGAAAGCCTTCTCCACGAAGAGGAACTTTCATCCAAAGTGCTATACAAGCTGCCAAAGGATAAAAATAATGAAAACTTCTACACGGCTGTAATGCTGGACCCTCACATACCTGACTGAACCACAAAAGTAACCA
>JADRCC010574737.1:817-14522 GCA_019843855.1 Hylomyscus alleni | reverse complement strand
AGAGGCAGAGGCAGAGGCAGAGGCAGAGGCAGAGGCAGAGGCAGAGGAGGCAGAGGCAGAGGCAGAGGAGTCAGAGACAGGCAAAGCTCTTGTGAGTTTGTGGCCACTGTGTTGTATAAAGCAAATGCTCTCACTGCATTTTGTAATATGCAGATCAGGATCTCTTTCAGGATCGACACTGCATAAAACAGTTCCAGGACACTCAGGGCAACAAACCAATCAACTCTGACAATGTTAGAATTCATATATGAAGATGTGTTTTGCATATCTATGTTATTGTGTTAAATTCTTCTTGATTACTTGTTTTGACATACAGAAAGAAAAAGTAGGCTTGTATATCATATTCTTTGGTGTGTGTTATGCATGTTTAATTGGATAGAAGGGTATATTTTTAAAAATGGTTATCTGGAAAAAATAAAAAGATTATCCCTATTTTAGGGTTGAAGGAAACTAATAAATGCCAGAACAAGACTTTGAACTTGGAGCTGCAAAGATATCTCAGCAGATAAGAGCACTGGGCGCTTGTCTTGTCTGGCAGAGGACTTGGGTTCAATTTCTATCACCTACATGGCAGCTCACAACCATCTGTAACTCCAGTTCTAGGGGATCTGATGCCATATTCTGGATTCCTCAAGCACCAGGCATTTACACGGTGCACAGACATACCTGAAGGCAAAACACTCATGTATCTAAAAGAAAAATGATAAAAGACTTTGAACTCAACTCTGCCTCCAACTATGATCCTAGGATGCCTTCGGATCTGGGCTGTAGACAGTCAAATGCTCATTAGTTGCTCTCTTGCCCCAGCTCCATCCTCACCCATTGGGCTGGGTCTGGTTCACGTCTGTGTGCTTGTCAGCTCAGCACTGCTGTTTCACCGTTGATGTTCTGTCTCCCTAGTCACATGCCATGTCCGTCATGCGTATTGTTCCATCTACTCCTTCTTCCTCCTCTCCTTCAAAGGCATACTTAGCAAATCAATTGTGCATAGTTGGTGTCTGTATTTCAAGTTCTTTCTCCACAAGGCACTCTAATTTGTTTTCTGTTCTTATTACTTCTTTAAAACTGACCTTTGCCAAGCCACCAGTGGCCTCTGTGTCCCTAAAACTAATGAACATTCTCCATAATTATCTTATTTGATTCCTCAGCAGCATTTTATAGTGTTAACAATGTTTTTCTTATACATTTCTGTGAACTTCATTTTCTTGCTTTGTCTCCTAATACCTAGTAGAGTATTTCTAGATTTCTGCAAGAACTTCTTTTCTTTTTCAGGTTTGTGTGTGTGTGTGTGTGTGTGTGTGTGTGTGTGTGTATGTTACTGGCATTTGGGGCAGTTTGAGTAGGAATGGCACCCATAGGCTCATATATTTGAATGCTTGGTCATTAGGGAATAGAATTACTTGAGACGGTTTAGGAGATGTGACCTTGTTGAAATAGGTAGAGCTTTGCTGAAGGAAGTGTGTCACTGGTGGGGGGTTCAAAAGCTCAATCTAGGCTCAAGGTCTCTCTCCCTGCTGCCTGTGGATCCAGATGTAGAACTCTCAACTTTTACAGTGCCACGTTGTCATAGTTAGGGTTTTACTGCTTTGAAGAGACACCATGACCAAGGCAACTCTTATAAGGACAACATTTAATTGGGGCTGGCTATAGGTTCAGAGGTTCAGTCCATCAAAACGGTAGCATGGCAGCTTTCAGGCAGGTGTGGTGCAGAAGGAATTGAAAGTTCTACATCTTCATCTGAAGGCTTTTAGGAAAAGACTGGCTTCCAGTCAGCTAGAACTCGGGTCTTAAAGCCCACAGCCACAGTGACACACCCACTCCAACAAGGCTACACCTCCTAATAGTGCCACTTCCTGAGCCGAGCACATACAAACCACCATACATGTCTACCTACATGCTACCATGCTCCCCACCGTGACCATAGTGGGCTAAACGTCTGAAACTGTAAGCAAGCCCCCATTAAATGCTTTCCTTTGTAAGAGTTTCTGTGGTCATGGTGTCTCCTCACAGTGATAGAACTCTGACTAAGACAGCATGTCTTCAGTCTGGCTACTCGCATTCTATCCACTCTGCTGTGGTGATGCAGACATTGCTGGTCCATAAAAACCTACAAGGGGTCAAATGTTTCCAATCCAGATTACTCACCGACTTCTAAACACTTATATGACCTTCAGAATGTCTCTCCTTAGTGGTCCCATAGATAATGTAACTTCAAAAAGACTAGACAGAAACTTTGTGTGTCCTAAGTCTTCTGGCTCAATACATGGACCCAACTTGAGACCAGTTGCAAGAGTGGAAAGTCACAGAGTTTTCCTGGATGCTCTGTCTTCCTGAACTCAAATTCTATACACACATCCCATTTGTCTCCATCACTGTAGCCTTTATCTAATTTAGTGACTACAGCTTGATTACTGCTTTTGTTTCTTTCCAGTTCATTTCCTGTTTAGCATCCAGAATGAACTTCCTGACCTACAGATTGGAGAGAGGGCTAGCAAACAGAGAGGGAGCTGGGCTGGTTCTTCTGGGTCCGGGCAAAGAATTTACATCACTGCTTGACGTCTTTCCATTCTGGACCTGAAGGCTTGAGTCAAGTGGGAAGACTAGAACATGGAGACTTCGGCACAGACCATTGCTGTAAGATAATGACTAAAGGGAAGGATAGGCTAGAACTCGCTGGTATTTCTAAAGTGGATCAAGTTCTTGTTCTGATTCTCACAGTCTTTCTTGCTTCTGAAGTGGCTTAAGGAGACCTGGGCAGCAGACTCTGGGCCCCAGCTACGGGTTACTTTATATAAAGAAGTTTTTTTAATATCTCTCTACTTCTCTTTAACACTTGAGGGCGATACTATATATTATATGTATTTCTAGCTTTGTTCATGGTAAGAGGCTGGAACCCAGGTCCAAGTAAAGGACATTATTTCCAGTCAGGTTCAGTCCAGTGAATATGTTTCTGTATGCACTGCCCCATGATCTCCTCTCATCTCTCCACGAGGAAAGCATTCCAGGCTTCCATCCCATGCATCTCTCTCTGAACAGCATATAGCTCTCAGTTTTGATATAGTTAGTTTTCAGACTTAGTGTTCCAATAATTTTCTCTTCCAAACCCATCTTTGAAATAGTCTAAAGTCACCTAAGTATTCCGACATCTCCTGGAGCAGGTTAAAGACTCTCCACCTTAACCAAGCAGAGTCCTTCCAATCTTCCTCTTTGCCTCCACAATGTTCATATTTACGTGTAAGTTGAATCCTTATAGAAATCATCCCACCCTATCCTAAGAACAAGAAGTCCAAAGGCTTGAGTGGCTGATATAGTCTTCCATTTCCTCTTCTCATTCCACTGCATGTGGAATCCATCTTGGACTATGGGGAGGATGACTGCAGTACTTGCTTCATTGACCTATCTGCCCTTTTTGAACTGGACACTTTGATACCCAGGGATCTTTCCACTTTTGTCTGCAAAGGAGCATCTTACTCAACCAAGTGACTCATGTTGATGACAAGCCCAGAATCCTCCTAGCTCTGGGCTAGTTCTGACTGTTGCTATTTTGGGGTGTTTGCTATCATCTTCAAGGCCTCCTTCACTTACCAGAGACTTTGGGATTGAACGTTTGCTCTTTACTTTTTCTTCTCAACCAATTAACCTTCATGTCTTGTATAGGCCTTGCTATACCTTAGATGATGAATAAATACTTGTTTTGAAGGGAATGTGTATGAACATGATATGTTTTTCTTTCTTTTTGCATATATATGTGTATATAGTTTTTGTACGTGTTCACATGTGCATTGGCGAGCACATTCATATGTGTGCATGTCTTTCTTGATTGTTCTCTAACTTCTTCATTGCCACCAGGTCTCTCAATTGAACCCAGAGCTCACTGGCTGTTTAGCTAGACAGAATTTAAGAATTCTCTTTCTCTATGGATTCCTCTATCTTCACGTTCCTAGTGTTGAAATTACAGGTAGACCACTATGCCCACTTATAATTTACCTTGGTTCCAAGGATCTAGATAATGTGTGGTAAGTGTATTATCTACTGGTTCCTCTTCCCATTTCCCTGCAATACTTTTCAGTGCTCCCTTGTTCTTTGTTTTTACATAGTGATGATGAATGTCAGAATAATGTATGACAGATTCCTGTAGTGTTCTACAATATTCACATGAAATCAGTCCTGGTGATTGGGATAAAAAAATGTCCTCCATAGGTCCAGGTATTCGGACACTTGGTCCCCAGTAGCTGGTGCTGTTTGGGGAGTAGGCACAGTCTTACTGGTGAAAGGATTACACTGAGGGCAACTTTGAAAGTTTATAGCATCACCCCACTTCTAGCTGTTTTTCTGTTTTGCGTTTGTGGAAGACTCATTCTCTCAGCTTCCTGATCCAGCTACTGGCTCCCACTCCTCTCCTACCTTCATGGATTTTCCCTCTGCATCCATAAGTCTAAAATAAACTGTTTCTTAAGTTGCTTCTGGTGTTTTAGCACAGCAATCTAAAAGTCATGAATACATCCCCCAAACTTGTTAGTCTTAAATTTAGAATGGTATTTCTAATAGTGCTTAATTAAAGCTATCTTTGTATTCATTCTGATCAGGGTGGAAACAGAAGAGAGAGGAGAGGGAACATACCAACAAGTGAGAGAACATTTGCCTTTGAGTTGTCCAGGAAATTACCTTAAACCTGTCTTTCAGGTGTCTCCAGTCTCGTACAAAGGAAGCCTTTCATAAAGAGTGGACATTGCCCATGGACGAAAAGAATGTCTTCTCTGTAGCTTTACACCCAATATCAGGGTGTTGCATTTGACCTGAGAAACTGTTCAAGGTGAGCTGAATATTCACACCACATCAAACCATTCATAAATAGGACACATACAAAGCAAAGCCCAAAGGCAACCTTACCCATGTCTGAACTTTCCTCTTGTGACACATTCCAATTATGTCCTGCTACTAGTTTGTTCCCTAGAACTGCCAATTATGATCATTCACCTGGCTTAAAGGAGCCCCTGCTGTTGCAGGAGTCTAACTGGCTCCTCCTTGGCAGCAATTTCATGGCAGCCTGGGGTGGGGTTTACTTCATGGCTTGGCTGACCTGATTCAGGATCGTGGAACTTCTAAGTGTACAGTCACATCCTAGGAATAAATACAGTGTGGCAGAACACAGAAAACAATTCTAAAGTTACTTGGTCTCTTCCAGATTCGGATTGTTAATGTTGATGTTGTTGTTATTCTTGTTGTTCTTTTCTAGGTCAGGAGTACAGTAATAACAAGGAAAGGAAGAGAGACACCGAAAACTGGAGACATTCAGGCTTTACTATTTCTTAGAAAATGGGTGCAAGACCGCATGGTTGTGAAATCATTGACTCTATTAATTCAAGCATAGGATAAATACATTCTCTCTAGCCACTTTTATGGGGAACAACCACTTTTTAAAAAAGACATATACACAGCCCAGGAGGGGTGGTGCGTGACTTTAATCCCAGCACTCAGGGAAGCAGTGACAGGCAGAGCTCTGTGATTTTGAGGGCAGCCTGGTCTACCTGGTCCTGACCAGAAAATGCTACATGATGAGACTCTGTAATAAAAAAAAAATTGTTTTAAAAAGGTATTCACACAGAAGATAACTTAAATCTCTGAGAAGCCCTTTGCTTCCTAGCCCCCTCGTAGTTTTCTATAAACATTATCATATGCTCTATTGCCATGCATTCATTCTGATGTTTTTTAATTTAAAAATTTAGATTCGTATTTTATTATTTTATTTGTGTTTCAGTGGTTTGCGTGTATCTACATGTGTGTGCCACATGCATGCCAGGTGCCTACTGAGGTCAGAAGTGGTTGTTAGAGTCCCTGGAACTGGAGTTACAGACGTTTGTGAGGCACCATGTGGTTACTGGGAACTGAACCTGTGTCTTCTAGAACAGCAACCAATGCTGGTGGTCTTAACCACTGAAGCATCCCTTTGACCTTTTTGGTTGGCCTTTATATTCCAAAGATTGTGCTGCCTTTCTCTCTAAGAAGTAGAAGTAGAAACGTCTTTGCTTTGTATTTTTTTTTCTTATCTTGAGCTTGTATTCTGTATTTTTCGTGCCTTAGCCTTCCAAGTGCTGGGATCATAAGTCTTTGTCAACATACCTGGCTTGAAACACAGTTTTAATATAATTAAATTTTTTAACGTAAAAGCTAAAATCATCTAGCATATATATTCATTAAATTTTCTGTAAGTCAAAAGCAAGTCCCTTCATGCTTTGGATGGTTTGGATTTAGATAACTAAAAAAAATCAAAGTAGAAATAGAAAGGTAGAAATAGAAGGTATGTCACGAGAGAAGTAAGGCAGTCTATAAGAAAGATGGTGGTGTTGCCTTTGTCTACACATGTCTATCACATGTCTTGTGACTCTTGTGTTTTATTAAAAGAAGAGACTGGAGATAGGTTTGGTGGAGGCAAGGTATGGTGTGGGGGAAGGCATCTTTGGGTGCCTCTGTGGGCACCTACTGATCCCTTCCCCGGGAGAGACCAGCCACATGAGGTAGTGTGGAATTTATTCAGGGCGTGCAGAGGGGAGTTGAGAGAAAGGTAGAGGGAGAGAGAGAGAGAGAGAGAGAGAGAGAGAGAGAGAGAGAGAGAGAGAGAGAGCAGGTAGGTAGAAACAGGGTAGAAACAGAAGAGAGAGGAGAGAGGTTCTGTACCTAGATTTTAAACTGTGGTTAGTCTTAACACTTAAGGTGGTGTTTCTAGTATTCTAGGACCCAGGCTGAATGAATGGCTGAAGTCACATACCCAGGGAGAACTAAGTACCAAAGCCACACAACCCTGATCAGTATGGTTTCATAGGGTAGTGTGTAATCATCCCCTTGGACTTTTTCCTTTCAAGAGACTGAGGGGAAGTCTGAGAAACTAGAAGCTGTAGCTAGCTTCCCCCACTGAGCTCCCAGCGGTTCACACTGGACACCTTGATTATACTGCCCAATCCTGTTATTTGGGAAAATGGCATTTAATTCTGCTTTAGAAGCGCAAATCTCCCCCAGCTGCTTGGGTGATGGTTAGCGTCCTAGTTGTCAGCAAGCACCTTAGAAGGGATTTGCATGTAGTCATATGGGAATCAGGCCCATAGGGTGACTGCCTGCTGGCGTCTGCCTCTCATATCTCTTCCTCAGTCCATGCTCATACACAGTGCTCCAGAGGGAAGTTAGGAGTATATTTTCATATTACAGATATGGAAAATCTGAACAAAACCAGAGAAATTGGCTTGTCTCAGGTCACAGAACTAATTAAAGAGAAGCTACATGTGAGTTTTATTGACTCTCCTTCCCCAAAGCTGGTGGTTCCAGTCAGAGGCTGCCTCACAAGCAGGAGGCATTGTAAGAAATCATGCTGGCTTGCTCTGGCTGGTGCTCTCTGCACAGAAATCTCAACTCAGAAAAAATATCAAAATTAGCTTCCAGTGTGGGGATGACACAGCAGTTTACGAATCAGTAAGAGAACCTGAAAATGTCATTCATTGCTTTAAATTTTTTTACTTCTCATCATACGACCAGTGCTTTCCAATGTAGATCTCATAAGTTTCAGGCCCTTTGGCTGTTTATACTGACCAAAAAAGAAAAAGAAAAAAAAAGAAAAAAATTGTGTTCCTCTTTTAGCTCATTCACAGAAATCTTCTTTTAAGTGCATGGATATCTATAGGAGACAAAAGGTCACATTCATATTCATAACCAGATTTGAAGAGGTTTAGAGCTAACCTGTGCAGGGAAAGACATTTCTAATGCTAATAATAATTTATTCTGGGAGAAGAAAGAAAAGCATGTACAGAATCTCTCTGAAACTCGCTTGCAGTTGTCTTATTTCCTGAGCTTTGCAGCTTGCCCTAGACGGAATGTGACATCCTGGTTAAAGCATCATTTGGACAATTCGAAGATTAAAAACAAACTGGAAAAAAGTAGTATGTGCTTAGTGTGGAGGCAGCAGAGAGGGAGTTGTTTTTTTCTTCTACCTATTTTAACTGGGTTGATTTGACTGAAACCTTCGTAACGAAAGTCAGATTAGTAAGAGAGAAAGCGTACGTAGTATTAAAGATAAGTGATGGGCACAGGAAGCGGAAACTGGCCAGGTGGTATGAGAAGGGCTCTGAGAACCAGCAGTTTTGATGCTTGTCGTTGGCTGGAAGCTCAACTCATCCTTGGCCCTTAGCCTAGTTTGCTTTCTATTGCTGTGATAAACACCATCACCAAAAGTGACTGGTGGAGAAAAGGGTTTATGTGGCTTACATGTCCCCATCACAGATGGCCACTGGGAGAAGGCAGGGAAATGACTCAAACAGAAATGGAGGCGGGAAACATTGAGAGACTCTGCTTGCCTCCTCTTCCCTTCCCTCCTTCCTTCCCTGTCTTTTTGAGACAAGGCTTCTTCATGTACCCCTGGCTGTCCAGGAACTCACTCAGTAGACCAGGCCGGCCTTGATCTCAGAGATCTCTTGCTTCTGCCTCCCAAGTGCTGGAATTAAAGGCAAGGACCACCAATACCCAGCTTCAGCCTGCGTTCTAATGCCGAGGACTATCTGCCTTGGGGTAGTACTACCCGTAGTGGGCTGGGCCCTCCTACATCAGTCAATGAAAACACCCAACAGACTGCCTGTCTGGTGGCAATCTGATGGAAGCAATCCCTCAATTACAATTCTCCTTTCTCAAATGACGGTGCCTTGTGTCAAATTGACAACAACAACACCAACACCAACAGCACAAATCTAACCAGCACTGTCTTGTCAGAAATTCTGCAATTCTGTCCTTGCCAAAGGCCAGGAGTGCCAGAGGGAGGTCTCATTTGTGGTTACTTTTGCCCTAAGTGTGCATCCTTGCCCGGAGATTCTATCTCAGTGCTTCTCAACCTTCCTGATGCGGGAAATCTTTAATGCAGTTCCTCATCTTATGGTGACTCCCAACCACAAAATTATTCATTGCTACTCATTGTCACTGTAATTTTGGTACTGTTATGAATTGTAGCGGCCTCTGTGAAAGGGGTCCCCCACCCACAGATTGAGAAACACTGCTCTACCTGAAGATGAGATCAAAACTAAGAGGCACCTACACATCGTTGATGGAGCCATTAAACAAACCAGGTTATTCTTCTCCGTGCTTCATCCCAGTTTCTGCCATAGGCTTGTTATAATTCTCCGGACTAACAGCTCAGTGGTATTGCATTTCTGGGGACCTGTGTCTGCCTTCTCTCACTTAAATTCCTATTCACAATCCTATAGTGAAGTTGACTTCTGAAACCCACCTCTTTGCGTGATGAATTTCATTCTTTGAATTCACCAGGCAAGAACCTAGATATCACTGGCTCATGGTGGCTTTGGTTGCTTTTGATTTTCCAAGGCCATAGGTCCCCAAACCCACCTGGGGCTCCACAGCCTCTGATAGTCTCAAGACACTGTACTTCCCCAAATCCTAAGTTTTCTGTGATACAGGAAACACTGTAAAAGCAGAAATCAAACCTGAACAGAACGTTCCACGGGAATAGGACAGGCCCCAATGGTGTATGAGCTGAGCCATGTAAATGGGAACAGGTCTGTTCAGGATTCTGTGTTCTCTTAGCTTCAGAGCTTAGTTAGGGAACTCTTTTATTGCCCCAAGAGAGGGGCATCTTTCACTTGAGTGTCTCATGGACCTGCATCAGAGGACCACTAAGAGTCCTGTCCAGATACATGCTTTCTCAAATATCTTTTGTTGTGAATAAGTCAATATGCCAAGGAACCATGTGCTATGCCCTGAATCTCATCACAAAAGCACTGAAAAACATTTAAAAGCTTAAAGAAGAAGGAAACTAAACTAATCCCACAACCTGAGATTATAATGTAGTGGTTTTGCATATGCATGTACGCAAATTACTTCCAGGGGTACCAGAGAAAGTGGATGTGTGCTGTGGGTTTCCCCTTCATGTCTCAGGCAAGCAGTGACCACAGCCTTTCTTCCTGGATCCAAACAGCATTGTAGAAAACATTCCATGCAGCACTCCACCTCCTGACTACGGACACACTCAGAAGCTATGTGTGGAACATCCTGGTTTGTGTTTTGACATCCTCCACAACTCCCCCCCGCCCAGCCCCACCAACACCCATTGGGGTGTTTTTTTCCTTTTCTTTTGTTTTGGTTTTTGGCAGGTTTGTTTTCTCAGCTCACTTCAAAAGTTTGAAATGATAAAGTTATGTAATACTCACATACCTACACAAATTTCAATTTACCTTGATTGTTAGGAATGTGGTTGTTTATTTATTTGTAACTAAGTTTCCTTAGATCAAGGTTTATGGATCGGGATTGAAAATATTTTTATAACTTCTAATTTATGCAACCATCTTACTTTCTGAGAAATTAGACCAATTTCATGAAAGGAAGATGAATCTGGGTCTTAATGAAATTTCAGTAATATAAATATCTGTTTACTAATTTGCTAGGACAGAAAAAGTATATAGTTTAAATTTGTAATGATTTCTTTGACTAATGCAGTAAATTATCTGTTTATATTTTAGTTAATATTTCTATCAGAAAGCTAGAGTTTCATAAATGATTTATATGAATTATTTACATACTGGCTAAAAAGATTTTGTAGATTATGTTATTTCTCACTTTTAATTTAACTAATTTGGTTCTTCTAAACACAGGGAAGGTAAAATCAAATATGTTTGTCTTTCACTTTGTAGTTTGTTTTATATTTTGTATTTAGAGAGTTTTGCCAATCCAGACACACACACACACACACACACACACACACACACACACACACACGGGTCCATACATCTTTTACTCCAACATTCTTCAACTATAAGAAGAATAAAATTTCATGAGAAAAAAATGTTAAAGTATGGGTATGCCTAGTATAACTTCTAACTGATCAAAGAAAGAAGAGAGATATTCTAATGTTCAAACAGATAAAAAAAATAAAAATAGAATGAGGGTGTACACAGTGTATAACATTTATGACACCTCACTGCCAGGTTCTGTCTTATGGGCAATATTTCCTAGACTTCCCACAACCATTTCTCTTAGGTCATTTTAGGAATGGAGAGGTGGAGGCATAGAAAGGTTAGGTATGTTGCTTTAGGTTAGATACAGCTACATGGTGGTGAAAAATTATTTCCGTGGTACCACAGAAAGTGAATAATATGTGCTGTGATTTTCCCCCTTCATGTCTCAGGCAAACAGTGACTTTTCTTCCTGGATCCAAACAGTGTTGCACACACTGTTTCAGAATGACAGCCTCTTCACTTACCATTATGTCACTGTAGATCCATTTTCCTGGAGTCCTGAAGGTTCTTTTTTTTCCATTTAGATTTGTTTATTTTTATTTTATCTGTATGAATATTGTGCCTGCATACATCTATGTATAACATGTGGGTACCTAGTGCCCTGTGAGGCCAGAATAGGGCATTAATTCCCTGGAACTGAAGTTACAAATGGTTTTGTGCCACCATGTGGGTGCTGAGAACGGAATCTGAGTCTTCTGCAGGAGCAGCCAGTGCTCTAACCACAGAGGTATCCTTCCAGTTTCTTTGCCTTGTGAAAATCCTGTTCATTACAGAACCCTGACTTTAGTTAACACATTTGTTGCAGTTAATATTGGAATGAGATCTAGGATAAATCTCATTTTTATTAAATGAAATTGAATAAAAGGAGAGTCAAAAGTCAACTCTCTCTCCTTCGAGATTGTGAGTGTAATGTGAATAGCTATCTCATGTTCCTGACTCCATGTCTTTTGGGTTATGACACTGCCAGGACTGTTACGTAACCTGTGAAAATTCAGCACAGAGATGACTCTGTTTACATCATACCTGTGAGAAGAATTGCAGGCATTCTTTAGATCCTTCCATGAAACTGTTTTGTTGTTGTTGTTGTTGTTTTTGCTTTTGTTTTGTTTTATTATGTAATCCCTCATTGTTTGTAGAAAGCTGTGAATATCAGCAAAGAAGCAGAACAGGCAAGATGGGGCCAGAATTATTTGGTTTAGAGCAGCTGAGAGGGAGTCCAAGTTAAAGGCCTAAGCTGTTATAAATATTAATAAGTCTCTGAGTTATTATTTAAGCATTGACAAGTCCCTGAAAGTCATGCTATAATCCTGTCCCCAACTTCCCACTACAGCTCTGTTTTATTGGAGGAAAAGTTGTTGGCTTTCTTGTATCAAGAGATGTGTCTATTTCACAGCAGCAGTTATAATGACCACCACCGCTTATGGAATGGAATCTTTTATTTAATCCTTACCATTGAATGACAAAATACATTTGTTTGTCTTGCTTTTGCAAGCATGTTCTAAATCACAGACAGAAAACAACAACAACAACAAAACAAAAAAGCCTACAACTAAATAAGGGCACGCACAGAGTTGTGTGACATTGGCGGAG
Source organism: Hylomyscus alleni (assembly GCA_019843855.1). Lineage (NCBI taxonomy): Eukaryota > Metazoa > Chordata > Mammalia > Rodentia > Muridae > Hylomyscus > Hylomyscus alleni. Next base: position 2,151 of record JADRCC010574737.1, on the reverse strand, counting down.
CTCCCACTGGCAGATGCTGTCTTGAGGGCATTGCTTCCCAGTCTGACCACAGTAAGGTTTCTCAGGCTGCTGTAGGGAGCGTTTGAGACTCATGCTTTAGGTCTGACCCAGCTAGAAGGTGGTAGAACTGGAATTTTAACCCCTATAACATAAACCCCGAAAGTCCATCTATACCTTCGTTGATTTGTTTGCTGACTTTTGATGGTATAGGTAATATGCAAACCCAGCTCAGATCTCAAAGCCCATCTTCTGAAACCCCAGTGGGAACACCCTCCAGGGTTTGATGTGTCAGCATCTGGTGGTCCCTGAGATATGTTCTCAGTCCCATCATAAAAGCAGAAAAGTTTGTGACTCTTACACTTTTAGAATCAGATACAACGAGTTTGGCACTTCCTATGATGCCGTGTGCTCATTTTCATAGTAATAAACCTTTCTCTCCAGAAGATGGGTATTGTGGACCAGAACTGCAGACAGAGAAGAATGGATCGATCAGCTGTTTCAAGATGCTGGAATCTCACTTCTCAGTTCCTATAGAATACTATTTCTCCAAGTGTGGCCTCCAGACTCCTTGAAAAATTACAAATGCAATTATCTGGGCCCATCTCAGCACGAGTGAGTCAGAAAGTTTAGCAGTCGGGCTCAGTTATCTACTTTGTCACAAATCCTCCATTAAACTCTGGTGTGTGTTAAAGCTTGAGAGTCACTGCTCCAAACACTTCTCTCATATCTATGTGTTCCAAGTTGTCTTAGTTAGGGTTTTACTGCTGTGAAGAGACACTATGACCAAGGCAATTATTATAATCATATAATATAAACAACATTTAGTTGGGGTCTGGCTTACAGGTTCAGAGGTTCAGTCCATTATTATCAAGGCAGGACTATGGCAGCATCTAGGCAGGCATGGTGCTGGAGGAGCAGAGAGTTCTATGTCTTCATCCAAAGGAAGCCATGGGCATACTGGTTCCCACGTGTCTAAGAAGAGGAGGAGGAGGAGGAGGAGGAGGAGGAGGAGGAGGAGGAGGAGGATCTCAAACCTCACCCCCATAGTGACACACTTCGTCCAAAAAGGCCACACCTATTCCAACAAGGTCACACCTCCTAATAGTGCCACTCCCTGGGCCAAGTATATTCAAACCACCACACAGGTGCGATGGCCATGAAGAGGAAGACAGTGTCAACCGGACTGTCTATGTAGGGCTTCCTCCTGTGTGCCTTAATTAGGGTTCCTATTGCTGTAATAGAACACCATGATCAAAAGCAACTTGGGGAGGAGTGGGTTTACTTCACCGTCCATGTATAGATAATAGTCCAGTGCATCCTTCACCGTCCATGTA
>JADRCC010574736.1:0-18629 GCA_019843855.1 Hylomyscus alleni | reverse complement strand
ATTTGTTTAGGCAGAGCATAGCTATTTCAGACACAGCATGACACTAACTTTGACTTATACCTTCTTCAGTTATCTTAGTTTAGATTTGTATAAACAATCATTGTGTTTGTCTATACATCTGGACCATGGTCAGGGTCTTGGAAATTCCAAATATGTCTCTAAACAGACATGACTTTTGGGAGTGGATGGGAGGGAGTAGAAGGCGGAGAACTGTCAAAGCAACCACAAAATGGAGTCAGGGTGATGTAACCTTAGTCACTTCACACCAAACCCTTTTGGAAGTCCCTGTCTTAGTCTCAGTCTCAAAATCTTTTCATACCTCTATGTGCCCAAGTCTCATCTCATGACCTCTGTCGACAGTCATGTGCTATCATTCTTACCAGCCAGTGAGCACATAACCTTTCTCTAAGTCAAAGGAATTCTCTATATTCTTCTACTACAGCACTTAATCATCTTATATAAAAAACCCAGCATAGCATACCACTTTAGGAGATCTTAATAGTGAAGACAACATAGCTAGTTACGAAGCCACGGTGTCAGCCTCAGACAACGCTACTTGTGTTAACGTATGTAGTAGTTGAACACCTCTTCTCTTGGTGTTCTCATCTGTGAAACAGTAATAATAAGGTGCTGCTCTCCTCCTGTGAATCATTCTGGGTGTCAACTATGTTAACCTAACAAAGCACTAAGGCTGAGCATGGTCATGCAAGCCTTTACTCTCAGGACCCAGCTCCAGCACTTAGGGAGCAGAGGCAAGCAAATCTCTGTGACTTTGAAGCCAGCCTATTCCACAAAGTGAGTTCCAGACTACCCAAAGGCACATAGTGAGACTCTATCTCAATCAATCAATCAATCATCAATCAATCAATCAACAAATAAATGAAAGTACTTAAAATAGGTGCCATCTAAAAATTAACTCTTAGTGAACTACTAATACACTCAATTCATACATGAAGAGAATGTGAGAAGATCAAGAACCTAAGAACAATCTTTTCCTATGACACTGTTGGTAAATGGAATAAGTCATCTATGCTATGACTGAACTCAGATTTTCAAAGGTGCATGGACATCATCTCAGGAGTCAGTCTCTGGAGCATACTGGATAGTACTATAAAAAACTAACAACGACCTTTGACTGAAAGGGGAAGATAAAAAAAGAAAATAAGCTGGGCAGTGGTGGCGCACGCCTTTAATCCCAGCACTTGGGAGGCAGAGGCAGGAGGATTTCTGAGTTTGAGGCCAGCCTGGTCTACAGAGTGAATTCCAGGACAGCCAGGGCTACACAGAGAAACCCTGCCTCAAAAAACAAACAAAAGCAAAAACAAAAAACAAAAAAAAAGTCCACATGGAGTGCACTGCTCACTAAAATACTGCATAATCAATTTCTCTTGGATGACAACTGGATATTTAGAATTGTCTTCTGCTTGATTATCTTGGCACCCCTCTGTACTTAGAATCATCTTTTCTTTCTCCAGTGCTCCAATACCATAACAGCAGTTGCATTTCCTCCTTGAAATCTATTTAATCTCCTCTCTCGTACTTCACTATTGCTTTGGTTCCCCATCGTGCTCATAGCGAATAACCACGGATTCACAGCAATACACTTTATTCTCCTACCATTTGGTAGTCAGATGTCTAAAACTTAGTTTCATGAGCTAATGTTGAGATGTTAACTAGGTTAGATTCTTCTGCAGGCACCAAGGGGGAAATCTGCCTCTGCCTTTTCTCATTCCTGGAGACCATCTACATCTCTTTGTCAATGACCTCTTCCGGGTATCATTCCGCCCTCTTATCTCTGTTATCACAGCTCTTGCTACTGACAGTGGACCTCTTGTCTCCCTCTTAGGAGGATGCTTGGGATAAAGGTGAGTGGTCCTTTTGTTTAGCTCTTAAGAGGATGCTTGGGATGAAAGTGGTCCATCATGACAGTCCAGAATGATCACCTCATCTCATACTCGCTGATTCAATCACATCCACAAAGGTCTGTTTTACCAATCAAAATAGCACATTTACAAGTTCTGGGATTCAGATGTGGACATCTTCCAGTTTGCAAAGTATATCTTGTTTTCAAGTGTGTCCAGGTTCTCTAAAATTCATCAATTTTCATAAGTTAAAGATATTAACATCTTAAGTAAATAAAAGCACAAAATGCACATAACAATTTTAGTGGGCCAAATCAATATAAAACAGAACACATTCTTCTGGCCTTTAAGTTAAAAGAGATGGCATAGTTAATGATTGCTTCTAAAACTTTATACTCAGAACCATGTAAGAGGCTACATATGTAGTTTGGGAATCTGGGAGAAACTTACTATGTAAGCTAGGACAAATTGGATGTATTACATAAGTACATACATGTACATACTTCCATTTATATGTACAAATTCTATTTATACGTTCTTAACACAAATAGTATATAGAGACTTCAGCCAGGATTGCAACCATCACACACACACACACACACACACACACAAACACACTGTTGAGAATATTCTTTGTACCTGTCTTTCCTATCAGAATGTAAGCAACTTGAAGTGGATCTGAGTTTATTTATTTTTGAGTCCTCCTTAAGCCTGAACAATTCTCAGAGACATTTTTTATTTTATTTATTTTATATTTTTTGTTGCTGCTAGTTTGTTTTTTTGGGGGGGAGTGTTTGTTTGCTTGTTTTGTTTTGTTTGTTTGTTTGTTTGAAGGCATTTGTTTGTATTGCCTAGGACAAATGAAGAAAAAGCAAAGAAGCCACCAGAAAGACACTGAAGCCAAGGACTACGTCTATCTTAGTGTCCCAGGCCTCACTGACCAGAGAAATGTGGTTCCCATAGTCCTCTTGTCTCCTGCTGTGTTTCTGTTGCAATTTTCCTTTACTTCACACACAGTCTCTCAAACCACCGGAGTCATCTGTGGTCTGAGACCTGTGACCTGGCTCCCTGCCCACACGCAGGCAGTGTCTGACACCCCCTGCTCCCCATGCCTGTCCCTCCTTCCCACTTCCTCCTTCGTTCACACTCCTCCTTACAACTCATCCGCAAAGTGTTTCCAGTTCCCATGCTTTATGTAAGCAGATGAGTGAATCCATTTTTATCTTCCAGGTATTTCTGGACTTTTTCAAATCTCCAAGTGTTATTGTAAAATAGCGAACCATCCTTTATAACAAAAGGATCACATTTGTGGTGATTTCAATTCTCTAATTGTGTGATTTGTAGATGTTTTGATATTGGCACACCTTGTCATCTTTTTTTATTTTTACACCATTTCTCCCAACCAAGAGTTGTAGTGTGTGTGGGTGTATGTGTGTGTGTGTGTGTACCTGAGCACACCTGTCTCTGTATGCCCATGGAAGTCAGAAACATGTTTCCAGTTACTTCTCACCTTCCAGCCTGCTGAGGCAGAGAGATTTCTAAGGCTGCAGCTTGTGCTCCACACTAGCTAGCCTGCAAGGCGCCAGGCTCCTCTCCTGTCAGTGCCTCCTGACTCCCCAAGGAATGCTGGGATTATAGATGATGTCATCACATCTAGAGTCAAATGTGGATTCCAGGGGCACAAGTATTGACTGAATGACATAATAACAACTTGGGATTCCAAAACTCTCATCTGTTTAAAACATGACAGTTATTTTTTTCTTTTTTTTAAAAAAAATCTTAAAGAATATTTCTTCCCCCTTATGAAAATTCCTCCCAACAATTTAAGAAATCTTCGTATCTAACATTAGAGAGTAAAACATACCACACCTTGATTTTCCGAACAGATGAGGCACCAGTTTAATACAGCAGCAGCAGACAAGAAGCACGTGACACCTCACGTGCAACTCAGCCAGAGATCTGAAATGTTTTTCTTACAGGTTAGATAGAAAATACTTTATGTTGTGCTCTGCTGGCCTTAGGCAAAGGCACCCCAACTCTGCCACTGTTTCGTGACTCGGCTGTGGACAACGGGAGCCCAGAGAGCATGGCAGAATAGCCTGCTGCAGCCACAGTTATCCATACTTAACCAACTCTCGATCTGTACCAACCAATCCTATTGGAAAGATGTATCTCTTGCTTTTCTCTCCCTCCTTGTTCAAAGAGAAGGTTAAAAAAGAAAAGGGGCATAAAAATTTAGCAAATATTTTATTTTATGAACAATAATACTGAGCTTCTGAGTGGTCTAGGAGACTTGAACAAGATTCATTAACTGTGTGGAAGTGAAATTGCTGTCCATTCAAAATTATGGGATGCATCTGTACTGTGTACTACGTCAGTGAGCTTCTAGACATTTATTGCTTATCTGATTCCATCTCTCCACTTTTCTCCTCTCTCCCTCCCTCCCTTTTTCCTTCTTTCTTCCTAGTTTTCTTTCTTTCTTTCTCTGGAAGTGTTTTACTATGTAGTCTAGGATGGCTTCAAACTTGCTGTGCTCTGGCCTCATCCTTCTCTTTGGCAGGACTACAGCCTCGTGGCATCTCATATTAACATTGTAAAATACTATCATCTTTTTCAGTTCCCAGGAGTAAAAGAAAATCTGAGCTTTCAAAAATCCTAATAAATATAGCTAGAGTCTCAGAGCAGGCAACTGTCCAAGGGAGGAGCTCTCTCTTCTCCACGTTTCTACTGCTCCTCCTCCTGCTGTTCGATTGTTCTGCCTCCTCTCCCATAATGCTCCTATGTGAGAAGCCTTTCAGTCAGGCAGCCAGACTATTTGTGTGGAAGAGTCAACCCTCAGGTTCCCACTAGGGCTTGGATCTCCCTCCCGCTCGGGCTTGGATGCGGTCACATCACCTGACTTGTCTATCCAGTCTAACTATGATTCTGCAACACAGAAACAGGGAGTGAATCTACACACACCCATGGCCAGCCCTGTGGAGAAAGGCTGGGGAAGGTTCACGCTTGATCTCTGTTTATGCAACACGAATCTGAAGAACCTGGTAACCACCACCACAGGGCCTACTAAGCAAAGTCCATAGACTCTCAACTTCTCTACTCTGGACTCTTGGTGAAATTCAGTGGCTCAAACCATTGTGCACAGCCACCAAGAGATAGGGCATGCACCCAGGAAAATAGACTGAATTCCCTTTCCTTCACAGACAAAGGTCTGATGCGTATAGAAAGCACCCCAGTATTATATTGCATGAGGGTCCACCCACTTCTTTCAACCTGTTTTCCCAGAATTCCTGACCATCAACTAGACAAAGGTGCACACAGAGAAATAAAATTGAATACATATTTCTTCACTCTGTGAATATATTTCCTTACGAGCTCTTGATAAGTGTTGTAACTAGACTCCATCATCATTAAAAGAAAAGCCATAGCGGCCTGCGTGGTAAGAATAAACTACGGGGAAAGTTTTCAAATTCATATGCTCATGTTACAGGATCATGTATTATCTTCATACATTCTCTGACTGAGTGGAAGCCACCACTCCTGACCCACTGATTCACAGAAATGAGAGCAACCAATACACTCTGATTTTCATCTCAGACTCTAGAATAAGGCACATATAAAATATGTTATCCTCAGACAGCTAATGCCTAAAAGCTTGAGTTTCTTCCCTGCCTTTCCTTTCCCAAATAGAGCCCATTTTGTATCTATTAAGGTGAATCCTGTGACTGTTAAAGATTATAGAGAAAACACCTGTCTTACAGTAAAAATAATTCCCATTCGATTCCAACAGACCCACTTTTATCCTGCTATAGTTTAGAAATAGCATAGAGTCCTTTGGGTGAGGCAGCTCGTAAGAAATATGACAGTATTTGATGACGATGACATAAGACCGTGGAATCCAAAAAGGAGCCTGACACATGTCTTTCTCTTCATCCTCTCAGCAGAGCCCTGGGAAAACTGTGAGCCTTTATCACTATTCCTCTAGCGCTCCGGAGAGCAGGAGAAAGGAGTACCATCACACTTCGCAGAACTGTGGTTTGCAACATTTAATTAACAATATTTCAATGCCAATATTTCAAACCAGCATGATGTTTGAATGCTCCCAACACAAAGAAATTATTGTAAGTATTTGTAGTTACACCAAGTCCCTGGTGTGATCACCACACATGCAATGTCACTCCGTTTGCCTATAAATATATCACAGTAAAAGAACAATCAGGAAAGACGTGTGACTGCAAAGGGGTCATTTTCTAACAATAAAGGAACTTATCTTAAAATAATAACAAAGCTACCATTTACCTACAGAGAAGGGGGAGGGGAGGGGGGGAGGGAGGCAGGGAGGGAAGGAGGGAGAGAAAAGTGTCCTGGATACCTCCAGGCAAATTCCTAACCCCAGTAAACAAATTCTCATGTTCCACCTGAGGTCCCCAAGTTCTGCCCTTTGCTTTGGCAGGGCAGCTTCCTTGGTCTCCCCAGAAAGGTATGCTGCTTGCCTGCCTTGTGTGCAGACCCCGCCCTCCACAGTCAGACATGACAAGGCCTAGCAAAGGCACTCTCAAAGGCAAACACATTCTTTGGGGATTTGTGTAAAGGAATTTGGCAGCAGTGTCTTCCCCGTGAGGCTTGACACAAAGAACAAATTCCTCAGCCAGAGGCACGGGATTATCTAGAGTTTCTTGAAAGGAAATTACTATTACATTGTACTTACCCAGAAATCCACAATCACATTGAAATGTTTACAAACTTCTCCTACTGATACTTTTAAGATTAAAAAAGAAGAAGAAGAAGAAGAAATCATACTGGCAAATGATTTTAGACTAATCCAGTAAAGGATGGATGTAACACTGGGCACTTTATGTGGATACCCCCTGCTTTCCTCTTTGTTCTCAGGCTTCTCTGTAGAACGACAGAGAGATGCCAGTGTCCTTCTGCAAAGCACATCAATCATCAGAAGAAACAAGGGCTTCTGAGGGACTTGATTCCATTCTCATCTGTGTACGTCTATTCCTACGAGAGTCACGCTGAAATCACTACCTGCCTGTCTTGCCATGTGGTCTGTTTGTTTGTCCAAGCTACTGATCCACTGATCTCCCCACTGGTGCTGAGGAATCTCATGCTGGGTGAGTGACCCATGGAATCTGCAGCAGAAGTGAACTGAGACCATCCTGTGCCTCGTGGACTCAACAGGAGCCAGCTCTCACGGTCCCTGACTCATTTGTGAAGCACGCATGACCCTCTTGGAAACCAGAATGGAATGGGTGGAACGTCAAAAAGTATTTTTTTTTTTTGATGGTTATTATTTTGAGTTTGTAACAAGGAAGACTGAGTCAGGTATCCATGGGGAGAGGCAAATGACATAAATCAGCCACTGAAGCAGCTGTGACAAGAAAGATGCCAGAAGAAGCAGTTATATAAAATCTTTCAGACATTAGCACAGAGGTTGTACCACAGTTACCTGTAGATGCAGTCAGTGATCGTCTCTGGTTGTGTGCAGCACAAAGGGTACTAGTGAATAATGGTCTACAGCCTTCTTTTCTCTCCAGCCCAGTCCAATGCAAAGCCTTTGAGGACTGGCCTTTCAGCTTCACCCTCTATTCAATGCAGTCTAATGTTTCTGTTCTCCACAAGGATACTCAGAAGACAAGGACTCATGAAGATCAGCTACAGACCGAGTTCCCTGCGCAAGACAGAAGAGGAAATGGTTGTCTCTGAAGAGTCAGTCCGTCAGATGACAGAGACGAACAGACAGGATGGCGGAGAGTGTAACACCTTAGACACCACAACTGTGAGACAAACAGAAAAGAACAGCTATCCAAAACATACTTGGTCGCACATTCCCACCTGACCACAGACCGTCTGTAGATACACTTGTGTTTACTTCTGAGAGCTAGCGTTTTGCGCTAGGCAGATTATGTAAGCACTGTCCACAAATATACCAAGCAATGGTGCCAGTTTAAAAAAAATACATAAAAGAAACACTCTAAAATAAATAACATTTTTACCCTCTGTAAGCCATTACAGAAAATTAAATAAAGATAGTGCTTAGGGTTGTGTTTATAAATAGATAAAAAGAGGAAGGGATATGTTCTATGAAGGTGTGGTGAGGTATCAGGGAGGCATGCCTTCCCCCTGAGGGACCAGCCACATGACAGTATAGTACAGAAGAGAGTTTATTCAGGGCATGGGGAGGGGAGTTAAGAGGGTAGTAGAGGCAGAGAGAGAGCGAGAGCGAGACAGAGACAGAGACAGAGACAGAGAAGAGAAATAGAGGAATAGAAGAGTAGAGGTTGGCCATGAGTATTTGGAGAGGGGGGAGGGGAATGGGGAGAGGGGGGGAGGGAAGCAGAGAAACAAGAGAGGAGGAGAGAGCAAGGAGGGGGCAAGCAACCCCTTTTATAGTGAGTCAGACATACATGGCTGTTGCCAGGTAACGGGGCAGAGCCTAGACAGAATACCAACACTTAAAATATGAAACTCCAAGAGGAAAAAAAAAAGTACATCTAAGAAAAATCATGTAGGACTCCATGGGGGAAATTAAATTTATTGAAAACTGTAAAAAGGGCTAAATATAAAGTGAGCTATGAAATAATTCATGAGTTAGAAAAATACGATGATAATATTATGGCAGTGGCTAATAGGCTTCCATCAGAATTTATTTCCCTTTTTTTTCTGAGATAACAGAGTTGTGAATGAGCCCCTGGCTGTCTGGCTACGATGAGCATTTCTCAGGCCATTTTAGCATGATATACTGATATAATTGACTTCCCTCCCACAGAAGGTAAAGTGCTTGCTCCCAACTGCTAGCTCCCTGCATTTCACAGGCACTTTCCCTTCCCATATGCCAAGAGCAGGGTGTTGCAACAGGACCACAGAGGAGGTTTCTGGGCTTTTTTGAGGCCTTCACTACATCGATGTGATTTAAATAGTGATTATAGTGTATAAGAATGTAAATTTGGATTAAACTATATAATTAAAGTCTGACTATTTTACTGGGATTTTTGTTGTTTTTGGTTTTTGTTTGTTTGTTTTTTTGTTGTTGTTTTTTTGTTTTTGCTTCACCTCAAGTTCCCCTTTTTTTTCTTTGCTTTTCACTATCTGTCACGGAACTCACTTTAGTGAGAACATTTAGGAGGGTGGCGCCACATTTTTAGGCAAGAGATTTCACTACTCTGAAGGAGAGTGATAGTTGAGGAGGTGAAAACTGGAAAATGCATGGAGAATGTCCAGTAGTGAGATGCACAGGCTGTGGCCGGTGATACTGTGGATGTGAGCTTGAGACAGAAAGATTAGGAACGAGTTCTAGTCCGTTCAAACAAGCTGATGTGAGTCTGCCTGAACCCTGTGGTCTCAGCTGGGAAGAGCTTCTCCCACAGCTCTCCCTTGTTTGTCAGAAAACAAGCCTGGGAGTCCTCAACCAGGATCGCTAAGCACCAAGCCTGGGAGTCCTCAGCCAGGATCACCAAGCACCAAGCCCGGGAGTCCTCAGCCAGGATCACCAAGCACCAAGCCCGGGAGTCCTCAGCCAGGATCACTAAGCACCAAGCCTGGGAGTTCTCAACCAGGATCACTAAGCACCAAGCCTGGGAGTCCTCAGCCAGGATCACTAAGCACCAAGGCTGGGCGTCCTCAGCCAGGATCGCTAAGCACCGCCTTTATCTATGTTTCCAGGTTCCACAGGGCTTGGAACACACCACAACCCCCAGAGAATTTCTACGTAGCTTCTTGTCATCGTTGAGGGAAACGTTAAACGGATCAATGTTAGTTTCTCATTTCCGGACCAATGTTAGTTTCTCATTTCTCTCCCCCAAATACTCACTTGATTTTATAACTGCTGATGATGTGTGGCTTAACCCTGGGTTTTACTCTTTTGTGGTAGTTATTGAATATGCATTTTTTGTAGATGCATTTCAGGTCCACAGCGCCACGCAGAATACTTTCACTGCCCCCAAAGTCCAGCTCCACATATTCATCCACCACAGCCCCTTGCCTGAGCCCTCCGGATTTATCTTACCGTTCCTCTAATTACTGTTTCTATGATTCTGCCTCCTCCAAAAGGTTGGAAGCATGCAACGTGGACAGCATTCAGACTCTTTTGCTTTACACTTACAACTGGGATGTTTTTGCTGAGTGTTAAAAGCCAGGAAAGTGTGATAATGGTAAGTCAATGTTCAACAAATGCTGTTACTTATCAATAGCTATCACACATATGTATGCACGTAGATATGCACATTCACATACACACTCTCATGGTCACACATATATACATATATCACTAACTTAAAATTTACACTCAGTGGACTCAGGTGAGATCCCCATTTTCTCTACAGTGACTTTCTAAGGCAGGACCAACCAGGAGGCACAGGCCTCACAAGTGGCAGGGAAGCCAGGACAGGATCCTTTCTACCTCAGACCACACCTAGGAGGGACAACAGATCCACAGCCCTCTCTGCACCTTTCCCACAAGTGGAGATCCTGTCTCCAGGGTGTGCTCTGACCCCAGGACTCAGGACAGACAACTGATCCACAGTCATCCGCACCCATGTTTTACCAGAGGAGAGCTGATCTCCCAGAAGTGCTGACACAGGCTTACAGACCCACAAGAGGAACAAGCTCTAGTCAGAGACAGCAAAAACATCTAACACCAGAGATCAACAGATGGCGAAAGGCAAACACAAGAATCTTACCAACATAAACCAAGAGGACTTGGCTTCATCAGAACCTAGTACTCCCACCACAACTAGTCTCGGATACCCCAAAACACAGGAAAAACAAGATTTGGATCTAAAATCTTATCTCACGATGGTGATAGAGGAATTTAAGAAGGACATGAATAACTCCCTTAAAGAAATACAGGAGAACACAGGTAAAGAGGTACAAGCCCTTAAAGAGGAAACACAAAAATCCCTTAGAGAATTACAGGTAAGCACAACCAAACAGATGAAGGAATTGAACAAAACTATCCAGGACCTAAAAATGGAAATAGAAACAGTTAAGAAATCACAAAGAGACACAACTCTGGAGATAGAAATCTTAGGAAAGAAGTCAGGAAACATAGATGCAAGCATCACCAAAAGAATACAAGAGATAGAAGAGAGAATCTCAGGGGCAGAAGACACCATAGAAAACATTGACACAACAGTCAAAGAAAATGCAAAATAGCTTTATTTATTGTGGTGATAAGAGTGAAGTGATTCTGAAACAATTCAGATATGTTATAGAATTGAGCAGTGAATAAGTGGGTGTATATCGTTGAAAGTCAGAGCCTTGCTGTGGAAGAAGGCTTACACAAATGATTTTTTAAAAAAGGAATGCATTGTAACTAGAGGGAAAGTGAGGAAAAAGGTGGTGAAGAGATTGGAGAGAGGAGAGGAGAGGCAAGGAGAAGAGGGGAGGGGAGAGGAGAAAGGGGATAGAATGGGAGGTGAAGGAGAAAATGGGAGGGGAAGGGGAAGGAGGAGAGGAGAGGAAAGGAGAGGAGTAAATGTCAGGGGTAGGGAGAGATAGAAAAATGATTTTACACCATCATAACATCATAAGAAATACTGGAGCAGACAAGAAACATTGACAGGTGCTAAATCTAAAGAGATTCTGATGAAGACCAGAAACTTGGCATGGACTTAAGGGGTCTTAACACATATGTTGCTAATTAATTTCAAGTTAAAAACAAAGCAATTATGCAGGGTGAAAACTAAGCAACGCTTTCACCATCTTATTAACATCAGCAGTAAGGAGCAGATGACCTTTGACTCCACATGCTATACCTTGAGAAAGGCACAATGTCATTGGGAAGTATCTGATTCAGAACATATGCTTGACCATAACCAAGAGAAAACAGAAGACTGTGTGGTTAAAAGGGAGAACATGGATAGTCTGCACAATGTTACTGGAACAGAAGATAAGCAAAGGTTTAGAGAACAGGTGGTACGGGGTAAAGGACTGTGGCGTGTACAGCTTAATATTCACATAATAATTAATGCATGGTCAAGTACACCAACCATCAAAGAAACAGAGTCAAATGGGAGCATTAGTTGAATTCTGTGAAAGAGTAGTGATGTGTTCTTAATACTATTTATTTTAGTTTTAAGTATGAAATTATTGTCAAGTAAAAAAACCACAATAAAATAATATTCAATAAAGCAATACACATCTTTCCCTAGACTCTTTATCTCCTAAAGCTAGGACAATTCCTCCTGGGAAATCCTTTAAAGTTCTCAACATGTGAGTCCTGACCCCTCCAGCAAACCTGTACGTCCAAAGATATTTACATTACCATGTATAACAGTAGCACAATTACAGTTATGAAATATCAAGACACAACTTTATGGTCGGGGTCACCACAACATGAGGAGCTACACTGAAGGGTGGCAACATTAGGTAGGTTGAGAACCACTGCTTAAAATAATCTCCCCAGCATCTTTACTTCAAAAATAGCCACACCCTTGGCATCTGAAATGTCATGTAGAAATTCACAGAGTGAAGACAATCAAGAACGTAAAGCAGAAACGGGTCTCTACATCCGATGTAAGGGAGTGTCAATCACTGCATGTCTGTCGGGTCTCTACATCCGATGTAAGGGAATGTCAATCATTGCATGTCTGTGTTCAAGAACGTAAAGCAGAATCGGGTCTGTACATCCGAGGTAAGGGAGCGTCAATCACTGCATGTCAATCAAGAATGTAAAGCAGAAACGAGTCTGTATATCCGAGGTAAGGGAGTGTCAATCACTGCAGGTCTGCGTTCACGTCAAGACTGTAACTATAACACACACAGTTTTGGGATCTGAAATATCTCTACTCGTTCTCGAAGTTCTAATGCTGGCTCAGGGCCAGCATTACTCATGAAGGTAGATGAAATTAGGTGACACTCTTATCCATCGACAGGCAGCCACCCGACACGATCCGGGTTATGTTCCTTGAGCATTCCACCCAGACACCCTTCAGTAATGGAAAGCCCTTGAGAAATTATTTCTCAAAAGTTTAACTTGATTATGAAATACAACTTTAATTTTGGTGCTGATGAAATTTATTGATGGTTGCAGGTCATAGAATATGAAAGATATTAATCAACTGAATTTTTTTAGCAACAACAATGTCTAGTTCCAGAGAGATGGCTCAGCAGGCAAAGGCATTTGCCACCCAAGCCTGATGACCTGAGTTCAGTTGAAGTCTTCATCAAACCCTTCCCCTCAGGGCTCAGGGATCCATCTACAAGAGAAGGCAAAAATATTGTAAGAACCAGAAGTGGTGGATGTACAAGGAAACTCTCTTCAAGACACATAGGACCTTGTATATGTTCGTGTCTGATGGGGTCCCAGCGCTGAGGAGGGGAAGTGGACACAAAGTCCCACCTTCTAACTAAGAAGTTATTTGCAACTGATTTCTGATGACAAAGAGAAGGTCACTTTTTCCCCAGTGGAGTGTGACTGTATATATCAGCCATACTCCAGGGCAGACCCCATGTCCAGAGTAGTTAGCCAACACAAAACAAACTCCATATTTTCTCAGTGTTTTTAATTTCATTTTAGCATTATTTTTGTCTAATTGGTTGTTTTGGTTGTTTTGATTTTTTTTTTTTTGAGAAAGAGAAAGAACATAAAATTGTGTGGGAAGTGAAGGTGGGGAGAACCTGGTGAGAGAAAAAAAGTGATGAAAATATATTGTATGAAAAAATTTAAGTAATTAAAATAAAAATAAACTGTCAATGAACATTTTTACTTTACTGAAAGTGTTATACTTTCATTAGTCACTAATATTAAACTTCACTTTCTTTTTTCTTTGATTTTTATATTTCCTTTATTTATATTTCAAATGTTATCTCCTTTCCTTGTTTCTCCTCGGAAAACTCCCCCTCCATCCCCTCCTCCTGCTCACCCACCCACCCTCTCCTGCTTCCCCGTCCTGGCATTCCTTTCTAAGAGAAACCATAAATATTAAAGGTTTTGCTTCAATGCCTTGTATTTTTGTTTGTAGACCTACATTCTAAGATGGAATTTTTTGTGTAGGGCTAATAGTTAATGTCCAAATACAGTGGCTAGAAGTGTGAATTTTAGGGCAGATTTACACTCTTTGACAGAGAACTCTCTGGGACTGAAGATTTCATAAGGTCGAGGATCTTTGATTTATGCTGCCATACCTATGTCTTCAAATTGCCTGACAATTACTAATATGAAACTATAAAGAGTGTTTGTTTCTTTGTTTTTTTTTTTCTTTCTGTGCATGAATTTTCTTTTTCAGCTAGTGTTTTCACACACAAAGAGACAGTGACTTTTGTAACAGGACGGTTGGGCTCTGCAGGCTAACACACGCATGAGCATTCTTCAGAACTTTTGCACACTTGGCTTCTTGCTCCCATTACCTTGCTCATAGTCTTCGGTGAAATTATTTACGAAACTATTTCCTTATTTAATGATAAAAATGATACCAGAAATATATCTAATATTAAATATTTTAATATTTCAATGAAAGAATTCTCAGCATTCAGAGTTGAGAAGTGGTAAAGAGTCATTCTATCCTTTTGTTGTTGTTGTTATTAATACTATTGGAAAGCGTTGGGGAGATGGTCATGTGCTACCACATACACGTGGGTCCAGAAGACACTTTTATGGAGCCGGTTCTTTCTTTTCCTGGGCTCTAAGGCTCAGTTCATTCACTACTCTACATGTAATTTCAGGCAGACATGGGGGCCCGCCCTAGGGTATGTTTGATATATACTGTCACACTCCATTGGGAAAAAAGTGATTTTCCCTTTTGCCATCAGGAATGAAATGCAAATAACTTTTCTTGGTTAGGGGTAGGGCACTGTGTCCACTTTCCCTCCTCAGTTCTGGGACCCCCATCAGGCAGCAACTCGTGCAAGGTCCACTATGTGTGGTACCACAATCTGTGAGTTCGTACGTGTATCATTGGTCCACTTATACATCTTGTATATCTACCACTTCTGGTTCTTACAATATTTTAGCCTTTTCTTCTAATTGGATCCCTGAGTCTTGAGGAGAGAAGTTTGATGAAGACACCTAAAGTGGACATTTCTGGCTTCTTTGAAGACTCAGTTGTATCATGTGATGTTTTTCTGGAAACTGTCTTATGAAAGGATGCTTTTGCTGAAGCAGATACATGTGTTTTTCTGGAAGCAGCCTGGAAAAATGACATGTGATGTTTTGCTAGAGCATACACTTGAGAGAGCATGTGTGGCTGCCTGCAGCCACGCACGAACGGGTCTTCTGGAATGGGAGCCAGAGCCTGAAAAATTAAGGGACCCTGAATGCGGGATGGGATTTAAAAAATGAGACCGAGGCATGGTGTGCTTTCAGTCCTCCATCATTATTGAACTCACCTTGTTATCAGCAGCTAGGTAGAGAAAAACCCCTCCCCCAAGTCTGTCAGCAACTCATGGCCCAATCAGCATCTTCATCTTCAGGCTCTGGAGGCGGGACTTCCGGCATAACAGGAACTTGGAGAGAGTCAAGGATATTAGCAGGAGGTTGGAGAGAGGCGCGGCTGTTTTTGGCAAGGCAATGTCTGAAAGAACCAGCCCCCAGCTGGAGGAGGGTCACAAGCTTGTGATGTTTGGAAAAGATATAAATATAACCCAACAGACAGTGAATGATGTCATATAGTATTGTTTCACCTTACCATGCTTTGCTGATCATCATTTGTCGTAACTTCATAAAGAAAAACACATCAAAAAACTTCTGGTGGTGTTCCAGCATCAAGGTTTCTTCTGGATCGGTTTAACACTGCTGAATCCTGAATGGTGTTTTCAAGTGGATTGAGCCGCCACTGAAGACTGCTGTGAACTAAACTGATGATATCCGGACAACACAGATTAAATTTGTTCCAAAAAAAAAAAAAAAAAAAAAAAGGATTTCTAAACAGGTCCACATCGTCTTTTGCTCTATTAACCTTTCCTTTTCATTATCTATGGTGGGTGGTAGGCTAGAAGGGAGATTAAAGCATTTAAAAACCCTTATTAAAAGTGGTTTGTAAAAAGAATCTAAGCCTACAGATACCCCACTTAGTACTGTGTGAATATGTTTTTTAAAGTTTTTCTTTATCCCTGGCTAGCTTCCAAATGAATGAAACAGAGGCTATAAGATTTATTTGATAAACTTTATGATTCAATTACTGGGCAGTTAATAATCTAATCTAATCCTCTAATCTGTCTACCTCAGCCAAAATCCTGAGATACTTAACATTTTAGTATTGGTCTGGCTTTCTGGACTTCGGGTGGTTTTCCAAGATGTTTCTCTGGACCACTTCCTTGTGGCAAATCCCCTATTCCTCTCTCCTTCTCTCTCCTCTCCTCCTGGCTGGCATAAGCCCCATCCTATTCTCTTCTGCACAGCCATTGGCTGATGAGCTTTTGTTGACAAGTCAGAGAATAAATTCGAGCAATATTTGTACAAATTTGAAACAGGAGATACTTGGAATAAGCCCTACAGTGCCATGTCTGGATTTCAACAAGATATGGGACTGGAGAAATCAACATTTGAAATAATACAAAAACGATTGTTTCAGAGTGCACAAAAACATTATGCCCACAGTGCTGAGTGCCCCAAACTCTCTGCACCTTGTCCAGTTGGGGATCTTTGTGTTAATTTCTATCTCTCGCAAAAAGAAGCTTATTTACAACAGCTTGAATGATGCACTGATCTATGGATATAGCAGTCTATCATTAGGAGTCAGAATAATAGTAATAGATTTTCCCCTCAGCCCATGACCTGTCTAGTAGTAAATTCTTGGCCACTTTAGCAATACCAGTTCTGAGTCATATCTCATGGAGTAGGCCTTAAATTCCATCTGAAAGTGGTTGGTTGCTCCTACGTTTGTGTCACTAGTACACCAGTGTATCCTGCAGCCAGTCACGGGTGTAGGTCACAGGGTTTGTAGATGGGTGACATTGATGATGAACTTTTTCCTCCTCTGGTAGTGTGCAGAGAACCTTCTAAACACTGCGGATGCTAATTAGTAGGAATGAAGCTTCTAGAAGGACACCAGCTTGGCCTTTCTGTATTTGGTGACAAGTAGGTGTTGTCCTCAGCAAAACAGCATTATCATCAAGTTATGAAGAGCAACAAATAGCCCTGGGGCTTACAGTTTTGTAATGAACTATCACAATTTGAAGCACTCCAGTCGCTAATGTTTGTCTCGGCATATCAACCAACACTGTACTGCAAGGCGATCCTTTGGATATTATTTTTCTATTTGATGGAACAAACAACCAAACTTAACTTGTCTCTAACTTGACCAGAGGGTTCAGGGCTGTGGGAAACTTCAGCACAGCTGCCTAGCGTATTAAAGAAAAAGCCACCCCATGAAAAAGGTGGGGCTCCAAGACAAGTAAGCAAGAGCCAAGCCAAGAAAGATAAGCATGTCTCCTTTGAAGATTACTGCCAAGTAACTCTAAAACAATGCCCCCCAAAAGCATCTCACCCAGGCTTGCTTCATCTCCACCTTAGCTCTTCCCTTCTTAATACAGAGGATGTCAACTGTGGCCCAACAATTCTCCCTGAAGTTCCAAAAAGGTATTGGGTTCTACAAGTAGACAGGGAAGGTGAATATGGTCAAAGTATATTGCATGCACATATGAAATTCCCAAAGAATTAATAAAATAGCATAATTTTTTCTTTAAAAAGTATTCTTTAATTCCTAAAAATAAAAATAAGAGAACTGGCTAACTAAAATCAGAGCATTTGGGGTTTTGGGTTTGGTTTGTTTGGTTGGTTTTTGTTTTTTTTGTTTTTGTTTTTGTTTTTTGGCTGTCACCTAGGTTACTCTCTGATGAACAACAGGTAAAGAGATGGCTTATATGGTGACTTGTGGTGCTTCTGAGAACACAAGTTATTCAAGTTGTCATGCATCTTCTTGTTTGAGAAAAGGCAGAGGCGTCGCTTACTAACAGTCACACCTAGATTCTTTGATTAATACATCTGTTAATGGGGAGAGCCATCCAACTTGAAAGGTAAGATATCAAACCTTGGGAATGTATTTGGTGATGTATTCCCTCCCTTCCAACAAAGAGGACTTAAAGTGGTTTTGACTCACAGTGCCACTGCACCAGGTCAGAGTGACCACAAAGCACAGTGAGTCTCACTTAGATCATTAACCAAGGAGCAATACTTGCCCAGTAACAGATCCTCCTGTGGAATAGGCTTTGAACACCATTTTCTTTTTCAAGACTAAGGACAAAAACAAACAAACAAAAAACAACCAACCAACAAATCCAAACAAACAAACAAATAGGCAAAGATGACAAGTATTACCAAGAAATGGGGCAAGGATGCTGTCTGAGACAAAATGGAATACAAAACCCATGAGATCTAAATATTAATAGATTTCCTCCTCCCTTTAAAACTGCTTTGTGATAAAGTCAATACTTCATTGTAGTGAAGTATTCACCTATAAAGTACAAGGTGAGTTTGATATCTGAATTCTTTTGAGATCTCTGGTATTATTAGGTTCAAACAAAAGGTGGGGGGAGCAAGAACCATTCATTTTTTTATGGAAAAACACATGATCAATCATGCTCTTGGTCCTTAGAAATCCATGTATTTCTAGGTAGAGCTATTCTGTGGTGTTGGTAAGTTAAGGTGGCAGAGGGACTTCAAATTCTAAAAGGGACAAGAGGGATCTCTACAAATGTCTTTCTTTCTTCCTTTCTTTCTTTGCCTCTTCCTTCCTTCCTTCCTTCCTTCCTTCCTTCCTTCCTTCCTTCCTTCCTTCCTTCCTTTTCTTCCTTTCTTCCTTCCTTCCTTCCTTCCTTCCTTCCTTC
>JADRCC010574734.1:0-14684 GCA_019843855.1 Hylomyscus alleni | reverse complement strand
CCTAAAGCCTTCCCATCCCAAGAGGAGGGATGTATTCAACAGAGTAAATAAAATAGAGTAATGTGGACTTAGTTTTTACCTAGATCCATGGATTACAAAATGGGAAGAGAAAGTAGGTAGGGGCTAGGTAGGAACAGAGATCATCTCGGGGGACTGGATTCCAGGAAAGAGATCATGGCAAATTATATCAAGGCCTCAACAGAAGGATGACTAAAAGCAGTTTGTGGCTGGGCGTATTTGTAGGAATAATTGACAGGATCTGCTGGGGGAAGATATAGACTAAGAGATAAAGAGAGGAGGAAAGACTGCCACTCTTGTCTAACCAAAGGTGGCAATGAACCTATATGTCATAGCATAGCCACCAGCATCACTGAGGCTCATGGCTGTCATTGTAGTCCTTACTGTTGCTGATGGACCCTCCGAAGATGCTACCTTCAGAGGAACCTTGCTGCCTGTCTTTTAGACCTTTTTCTATTTTCTATATCTACTTCCTCTCCTGGCTCCATGTCACGGAATCGTCAGATTTACCATTCACAACACAAGTCAACGTATGCTACCTCCTTTCTTAAACCCAGACCTTGTTTATAGCACAAATCCCCCTGCCTCCATTGAAAATAACAACACTCAAAATATACCTGAATGCTTGTTATGTGCCAGGTATGATGCAGAAAATGTGATCTGCCCTGTGATCCTCTCTCTGATGTTCTCATTCGGCCATTTCTTGGCTTCTTCTTGTTATTTCTGGTCATAGCCCTGCATGGTAGCACCTCTATCTGTTTCCACATGCCCTCCCCACTGTTTGGAAATGCAGACCCTTCTTTACTGGTCAACATCCTTCATTCCCAAAGACCACTGCCAAGGTCAAACGTGCCTGCTCAGTTCAGATTATCTGTTCCTCTGCATCCTCCTTTATCAGCCCTCTCTTCACTCTACACTTTTTTCTAAGGCAGCAATAGTGGCACCCAGAGCTTGCTCTCTAGTGTTAGCTAGCATGAATTAGAATTCTGGACCTTTTGGGTAGGTCTGCTTTGTTGTATTGAACTTCACACATCACTGTTTGTCATTCATTCAAGGACCTCTGTCCTTGGAACCATGATCTTCAGTTTAGGTGTCTTCCAGTTCTCTGTTCTCCAAAAAGAGAAATGCTGTACATGGAACATGAAGCTAGCAAGATGGCACAAAAACAGTGTCACAGTGACCCAATTGATAAAATACCTCTGCCAATGAGAATAACACCTACTATTCTTGAGCCTTTCCCAGTACAAGTATTGTGCTGAACACTGCCCAGCTTACTTCAAATGGGTCCATAGGTGAGAAAACTGTACCATACGCAGGTACACCTTACTGTCCTCAGTGAACAGCTAGTGAATAGGGGAGCCATGTTTCAGACCCAGGTAGCCAGACTCCTAAACAGAAGCTTCAAACACACCAGAGTTCTAGATCCCATGTTAAACAAACCCACAAGCAGCTTCCTAGCCAGTGACGTGTAAACCAGGCTCCCATTCATCTTTTAATTTTTTTTTTAATCAAAGGTGAGATATAAAGTCAAGATGTCTAGCCACGTGGTATAGTCGATTCCAGTTTCTGTGACTCTCAGCAAGTCTCTTGGAGGCGAGGAACTCTGATGCTTAGGGAGAACTCACATTTACATACAGACACGTGAATGAAGTTGGTCTATGTACATGGCAGATTATGTGCTTGTGAGTTGAGCTATTTGTAAGAACATGTTTCTAAGTCTTCAGATAAACTCAAAGCACTCGTACCTGCTCCCAGGCAGAGCCTTGAATGTCAGAGACACATAAGACTCAAATTTCCATCTTGAATCAAAGCAGTGCTCCATGTACCTCCTAGGGAGGTGTCCCTTCTCCTTTGCTTTACTATAATTTCCCCAACTTTGATGATTCTCCTGATTTCTTGTTTTAAAGGACTCCAGGGAGTAGGGAAGGTGCCGCTGCAGCTAAACACACAGGTGCTATGATGCGGTTTATGAAAAAGGTGTCAGGTTAGATTAGGTCAGGTTTCAATGACAGAACTATTGCATATGGTTTGGTGACAATGTCAATAATACACAATTAGATCCACAAGAAGAGCCTTGTCTACATGTAAGTGAGGCTATCCCACAAGGTACTAATATGACACCTATAATGTCTGATGAGGCTGCAGGAAGAGGAGAAAGAAGCCAAATCTATGAGTTCATGGCCTGAGGAAGGATATTAAAAATGTGTAGTAGACAAAAGAGCTGTGAAAAGGAAGCCAGAAAAATCTACAGTTATGTTCCTTGGCATCAGGAAAGTGTTGAGCCTTTCCCCGAGGCACCCAGTGCAAAGTGACCCACTTCTCTTACATAGCACAGTGCTCCACAGTCAGCAGATAATTCCACAAATGGGCTTCTATGGCAAGCTATTGATAAAATGTTAGGTATTAGATGTTATCAATCATCAAGTGAGAGAGCTAAAATGATGGCTCAGAGATTAAGAGCACTTGCAACTGTTGCAAGGGACCTGAGTTTGGTTCCTAGGGCCAATATTGGCTCACAATCACCAGTAACTCCACCTGCAAGAAATCTAGTGTCTCTTCTGGCCTTTGTGGAAATATGCACTTATATGCACGTACCCCACACAGACACATGCACATAATTAAAGTTAAGATAAATCTTTTAAAATTGCACTAGTGAATCTCACGTTTCAACTTAAATTCCATTTCTATGGAACTTCATTTTATATATACAAATATTCCAGAATGTACCCACAAGTCAAAGTTCCAACCCTTTGTAGAAACTTAATCACTTTGGGGGCTTTGAACTTCTCCGGTCACTACCCAGGTTCATGTAGTTTGATAGTGTGAGTTTCACCGACAGACAGCAAAGAAGACACAGGGGTTGTATGGAATAAGTAACCACATATTGCTTTGTCCCCCAGAGCTACCCTTTCCTGACCACTGTGATTGATGGGGTACTTCTACCAAAAGCCCCTGAAGAGATTCTGGCTGAGAAGAACTTCAACACTGTGCCCTACATCGTGGGCATCAACAAGCAAGAATTTGGCTGGTTTATTCCAACGGTGAGAAAATAGTGATCTCATAAACCTAACCCCAGAACCCATCTTCATCTGCACCCAGGACTTCTTCCTTTTCCTTTGAATCCACGGAAGCTGTTCCCATTGTCACAAGTAGACATCTCCATGGAAACAGTCTCCAAGATGGTCCAGTTGTGCTCTGGGAAGTGCGGTTCCAGGAGCTCCTCCCTCCACATTCTTTGCCTTTCTCTAAAGAATCCTGACACACTCTAAGTGAGAGATCTGTAATGATGTTAACTGCCGACTCCTGCTAGCCCAGAGACCAGAGAGTGGTGGAAATTGTCCAGATGAAATAACTAAGGACACCAAAAAAGCAGAGGGAGCTGGGAGTTCAGGAGTCAGGCTAGAGCACAGCTTCTTCCACCTTGAAGTTGGACTCACATGCCCCATAGAGCTCCACAAGCACACTAAGTGGTTTCATCACAAATACTAGAGAAGATTGGTTCTACTTAAATGAAAAATGTCTTACAAAAGGAAAATGGGAGTTTTTGTGCTAAAAATAAAAAATGAAAAATACATATTCAAGTAGAATGATGCCGTTCATTTAGTAGCAAGACTGCATTCTGCATTAGGAAAGAGATGGGCTACAAAATTAACTCAGATCCCTGCCACCAGTAGTGGGAGAGATTTCAATGCTACGATGTTCTCCAAAAGCCAGTGTGCTACAGGGGGTGAGTCTGTGTGGCGGGATACAGAATTGTTGATCCATACTCATCGACAGGAGAGACATCCTTCTCTTTGTGGAAAGATTCAGATCTGTAAGTTAAAGTTGAGCCTATATTAAAATTAGGGATATTTTTTTCCTTCCGTAAAAACTAGAAGAGAAAAACAGAACGATATCCTCAAATGCTTTTTGAGTTTTTTTTTTGTTTGGTTTGGTTTGGTTTTTTACTTCAAAGAAGCTTCAAAAAGAGAAAATTTCCCTCTGTCCTCGAGGAAGCTGTTTTGACTGAGACATTAACAGCTCAAGGAGCATCTTAAAGATTGGTAAGGGCAAGCATTCTGCAGTAGTTGCTTCAACAGAGGCCAGGGACAATCTGTTCAACCTCAGATTTTCTCCTGGCAATACTGAGCTTCCCAAGTAAGCATAGCAGGGGATGGGTCATACTTCTACAGCCATGCTGACGTTGGATGTCTCTGACTGTAGGGGCTTGCACACATTGGCACATGATAAGAGCTTTGCAGTTCTCCATACAGAAATATTTCAAAGATTATCAAACGACACAGCTATAATGGTTGCCGGTGGATTCCTCAGTCACATGGTTTGGTAGTGGGATGTCTTGGGATCTCTACCCACTGGTTCTTGGTTTCTAAATGCCTGCTCTTTATTTTCTCTCACTGCCTGGAGGATCTTGTGTGTATTCCGGCTTTATAAACAAGCATACGTTCACACATACTTACAAATGCATATATACTTATATACACATCCACACACCACACACTCATGTACACACAGGCACAAAGAGTCAGCTTCTGCTAAACATGTCTTAAATCTCTTTGTACTCTTTCGGTTTCTGAATGAATCCATCAAGTTAACTACTATTGCCTAATTCATCAGAACGCATGCACATCAGGGCCTGAAAACACCTCCATTCTGAATCAGTTTGGTTGACGAGTTGGGTTATTCCCATTAATTCCCAACAATTGACAAACAACTAACTATTCTTTAACAGATGATGGGCTATCCACTTGCTGAAGGCAAACTGGACCAGAAGTCAGCCACATCTCTCCTGTGGAAATCCTACCCACTTGCTGTAAGTATCAATGGAATCTGGGAGATTGAGATTCAAGGAAGGGCTGAGGGCTCACCCTGAGTCACAGGTCAAGTAAAAGGTAAAGTAAAAGGGAACTAGAATCTGGAGTTCCCACCATACAGTAAGTATTAACATGGCACTGAAGATGGTCATAGTTAACTGGAGTCTTCTCAGTAGGTTGGAAAACATACATTGCTCATGGCTTGAGGGTGGGCTCTTTCTTGATTTATTTCAGAATATCTCTAAGGAGCTGACTCCAGTGGCCACTGAGAAGTATTTGGGAGGATCAGATTGCCCTGAAAAAAAGAAAGATCTCTTCTTAGACATGATGGGAGATGTGTTATTTGCCGTGCCATCTGTGACTGTGGCTCGCTATCACAGAGGTGAGTCTTGGGGACTGGACAACAGAGGGACTCTCACACCCAGTATAGTCAAATGTGGAAATTGATGAGGGTAACGACTCAAAGGCTCATTTCCTATGGTCTAGAGGTGGTATGGGGTATATTCTACATTGTTTCTCTTTTACATGAATCTCTATGCCTGGGCACAAATGCAAGTAGTCGATTTGGGAGTTAATCTCATTCACCACTTATAGGGAGATGAGGATACGATATTGAAAAGAGACCAGTCAGTGATTCACTACCCAAGAATTTGCCTACTATGAATGGAGGGAGTTGCCAGGGAGTTCGTGGAGTCATGCAGAAGACACATCTCAGGGTTATCTCATCTGAGTGGCAAAGGAAGTAGACATACCCTTCAGCACACACTTGACGTTGGTTGAACGCTATTTCAGTGAGTTAGTTCCTTGATTCCTTTACCTGTTCACACATGGACACAGTTATCTGTATCAATAAGCAAAGCCTCAGCCGAAGAGCGTCAGGTGCTAGAGCTAACCTGCCTGGAAACAAGAGGTATGTGTGAGGCATAGCAGCATCTGCTACAGGCTCCTGATCTGAACTTACGCTGGTGTATATAAAGTACAAACACTTGGCAAGTTTGGAAGGGTCTGCCGAGAGTCTTTAGCAGTAGGAGAGATAACTGATAGACAGTCAAGCCAGATGAAAGGGGATATATTGGGGGAATTAACTTGTGAGATTATTAAGGCCAAGAATTCTGGGGTCAGAAACAGTTCAGAGACCCTGTGGTTCTGGTAAAAATGACTACAGGATTGGAAGCCATGGGCCTGAGAAGCTAATGGTGCTTTTCAGTCTAACCTTAGCAGCCAGAGGCCCTTGAGGAGACTTGGTGTAAGTCTCCAAGTCCAGATTTGAACATCCTGGGAGTTGGAATTCAAGGTCATGAGAAGAAGCTCCAGGAGAGAGGACATCAAGTTCTCTCTGTTTTCTTCTTTGTGATGTCCAGCAGGTCAGATGACACCTGTCTGTACTGAGAGTAGAACTTCCCCCTTTAGTGTAAGTCATATGTCAGTCTTCCCTAAACACTCTGCTCATACCCAGAAATAATACTTTATGGTTTTCTAGTAGTCCTTAATTCACTCAAAATGATGCCTAAAAGTAACATTCAGAGAACCTGCTCGTGGTCAGAGGGTGCTATAAGGCAGCTTGTTCACAGTACTAGGGCTGGAGGAAAAGTGGAACAAGCCACACAGGATTAAAGACTACACAGGACCTAAAGCTCAGAGACAAAGGGCTCTAGGACATGAGGGAAGAGGGATGGAGGACCGTTGTCGTCCACACCTGGCCTTTGTCCAGCTCAACACATAGATGTGTGAGTGCTCTGAGGGCTGATGTGGGTCTTCTCCAGGACTTCCCAATGTTGTCCCAAGGGTTTGCAGGTAAGGTAGGCTGTTATGAAAGCCTGCACCCACCTAGAGGCGAGATGTATTCTCCCAGGTGCTGTTTGCAGAGCATCCCGGGACCCTTTCCTGTTTCTGATCGTTTTTACTCAAGTGTCTATGTCCCATTTCCCATCGATGACTTGTTTTATAATTGTACAAATTTTACCAATCTCATCTCAGTGGTTTGAGGCAAGAGGTTTAAAACCAGTCCCACTGACTAAAGGGAAGTGTTCTCTTCTCCAGACTGGGGCTTGCGGTTCCTTCTGAAGTCATTTTCCTCTCATGGTTGGCTAGGTTTGTCAGCAAATTGTTCATGACCTTATAGTGACTGTTTAGTAAGTGGATCACAGGGCTATGAAGGGATGCTTGCTCAAAACTCCAATTCTTGCTAAACCGTAGGACAATGGTGGTGGCTGAGAAGGCCATTCAGTAAAGCCGACTCTGTGTCCTCAGGCTGAGGTGTCATCATAACTGTCTACTATTTTATGGACGAATATTTCATAACATGGAAAACGATTACAGTATGTTACAAGACGTCTTGGACACTATTAACCCAGTTTGTATAGAGAAAGATAGATGCTTAAACATCAAGAGTGGGATCATGAGGAATATTTTTCTTTTTTTTTTTTTCTATGTTTTTCAAGATTCTTACAGAAAGCAATCAGGGAAAAAGAGTCAGATTTTTCCCCACTACCCTGATTCGAGGTTCAGAGGCACTCTCTGCTGGCATCTATGCTGCCCTCTGACTACTAGTACTGAGGTACCTGGGATGCAAGGCTTACCACATAAGCAAAAGTATTTTCTGATACAGTGATTCAATGGGCTGGAGCGATGTTGCATGGGCTTAGATGTGACATCTTTGGTGGTGAGAGAGGAAGACAAAGAATGGGAGGAGAGAGGCAAACTCCCCTCCCTTCATGCCTAATGGTCTTAACACGCACACCCAAGCAAGACTCAAATAAGAACCTTCAGTTTCATAGTTTCACGAAACCTAAGAGCTCATGCTCTTCCTAGACTTGCATGTAATGCTTAGGCAGGAAGTTTGGATATTCAGTAAAACGACAACAACAACAAAACAATATGTCTAAATTCCAGCTTTACCAACATTAGTCCCAAGCACCAAACAAGCTCCTAGGATCCCCTAAAGCTGTGTTTCCCTCCTAGCTGTGGATTTGGGGGGTTGTTACACCACCCATGTGTAGCTGGTAGCATGCATACCTGAGTCCGTGTCTTCTTAGATGCTGGAGCCCCTACGTACATGTATGAGTTTAAGTATCACCCAAGCTTCGTGTCCGACCTGAGACCCAAGACAGTGACCGCAGACCATGGAGATGAAGTTTACTCCATTTGGGGGACACCATTTTTAAAAGGTAATGACTCACTGTTGGGTTGAATTTCAAGTTAAGAGTCTTGGGGTCTAGTCCTTATTTGGTGGCCTTCAGCAAGTGTCTCTCCTCTGAATCCTAGTTTCCTAACAGGCTCATGTTAGTTATTTTATACATTTCTGTGGCAAAATACCTGCCCAAGGCAACTTAAGGAAAAAGGGTTTGTTTGCACTCACAGTTTCAAAGGGCCACCACCTTCTACACAGTGAAGAAAGCATGGTAGCAGGGCCATTAGGTTGGTCAGTGTACTGGCTGGTTTTGTGTGTCAACTTGACACAGGCTGGAGTTATCTCACAGAGAAGGGAGCTTCAGTTGGGGAAGTGCCTCCATGAGATCCAGCTGTGGGGCATTTTCTCAATTAGTGATCAAGGGGATAGGGTCCCTTGTGAGTGGTGCCATCCTTGGGCTGGAAGTCTTGGCTTCTATAAGAGAGCAGGCTGAGCAAGCCAAGGGAAGCAAGCCAACAAGGAACATCTCTCCATGGCCTCTGCATCAGCTCCTGCTTCCTGACCTGCTTGAGTTCCAGTCCTGAATTCCTCTGGTGATCAACAGCCATATGGAAGTGTAAGCTGAATAAACTCTTTCCTCCCCAACTTACTTCTTGGTCATGATGTTTGTGCAGGAATAGAAACCCTGACTAAGACAGTCGGTCACATTGTACTTGCAGTTAGGAATCAGAGAGCACTAGGAAGTGGATCTAGGGTATAAGTCTCAAGAGTCACCCACAGTGACCTGCTCCCTACAAGTCTCTACTTCCTAAGAGTTCTACAGCTGCCCCAAACAGGGCCACCAGCTGGAGACCTACTGTTCCAACATACAACCATAATGGGGATATTTCATATTCAAACTATAACAAAGACGGAGCTTCATCAAGCAGTTTATTGTTCCCCCTCCTCTAACAGGCATAAAGAACCTTCATGATCCTGACCTGTAATGTCACTGAGACAAATGCTGGGTTACCTGCAAGGCTCTGCCTCAAGCAAGAATACCACTGTTTGAATTTCTAATTTCAGGAGCATATAGGATGTGAGAGAATAGACAATTAGTGCTGGTGGTAAGCTTAGATGGGGTCTAATATATGTATGTATGTATGTATGTATGTATGTATGTATGTATATACACATATATATACATATATATATTACACATATATGTGTACACATATGTATATACATATATATGTATATATATATATCTTCCCATATCTCACTTATATGTCAAATATCAAAATTTTGTACAATATATAATGATATGTTATATATTAAAATATGTTTATATAATATATTAAGTATAATCATATATAAAATATATTAACTATATAAGCATGTAATATATTTAATATATAATAACATATTTTAAAAATCTTCTCACAAATATCTTCAGCATCATGACTCACAGCATGTATAGGTGACCCATGACCCATATCATGGCTATGCATAGCAGACAAGTATCTCTGGGTGCC
Organism: Hylomyscus alleni; assembly: GCA_019843855.1. Taxonomy (NCBI): domain Eukaryota; kingdom Metazoa; phylum Chordata; class Mammalia; order Rodentia; family Muridae; genus Hylomyscus; species Hylomyscus alleni. The sequence continues at coordinate 5,211 of JADRCC010574734.1, read as the reverse complement.
TCACATTTAGGTGAGCCCTTAGAATACTAATAATTCTGATATATTTCAGAATCTATGTACATGAGAGAATGTGAAAAGATCCAGACATCAGCAACTTATGAGGCAAAGGAAACTCCAGGGTTTAGTGCTGCAGCATTGCAAGAGCAGATGACCATGGGAAACAAAGGCAGCCCACTCACAGGCGAACTGTGTGCCCATTTGTGAGCCCTAGATAGTGCAAGCTTAAACAGAACATTCAAACTCTCCTATGAATGTGGATTCCCACTCAGCAGGTATATGGTAATAGTGAATTTCTGAACACTCCCGACTGATGCTATCACTGCCATGAGCAGAAAAGGACTCTTGTCTTCTTCCCCACAGAAGGCGCCTCAGAGGAGGAGATCAACCTCAGTACCATGATGATGAAGTTTTGGGGCAACTTTGCTCGAAATGGGTGAGCCTGGTGAAAAATACAGAGTGGGTTTGGTGGGTGATGTGGGGTGCTGGGGACACTCCCCATGGGAAGGGGCAGTTTCTAAAGTCTGAATGACCAAAGCAATGGCTGTAGCGTTCTAACAATGAGAACTCTCTAATACTGGGCAAGCTGCCCTGCAGAAGGTGAGTAGGTGTCTCTGGGGCTGTGTGGCCTCTTGGCAATGTCTATGCCAAGGCATTCCTAAAACCCTCAGAGAAACCTGAGGACCACAGAGCATCTTTGCAAATCTCTATTTGGTTCTCTTCTCAGGAACCCAAATGGGGAGGGACTGCCACACTGGCCAGAGTATGATGAGAAGGAGAGTTACCTTCAGATTGGAGCCACCACCCAGCAAGCCCAGAAGCTCAAAGACAAGGAAGTAGCTTTCTGGACCAGCCTCCGGGCTATGGAGGTGGAGGAGGCAACCAAGGGAGAAGTTCAGACATGAAGAAGGAGGCAGCACAACCCTGGAAGCCACTAGCAACCTGGTCAATGCTGTCCCACAGAAGGGGCTGAAGAACTATTTGGAAGAAGCCATAAGCCAGTGAAGATAGATGTGTGTAGCTGTGCTTTGAATTTGTAAAATAAATAAAATAATTTTTTTTGAGGGGTACCAAATCAGTGTCTGTGTTTTGAACTACAGATTAGCCCTTCCTCCCCAGAGAAAGGTAAAGAGAAGTGACTATCATCAGGGAGATTGATTGCCCCTTGTAGGAATGGCTTGGCCTGTATACTTGCTGAATCCCAGCATGCTTAGAGGTACTAATGGGGACATTGGATGTATCTGAATCACACTCAACAATGGATCATGTTGAAGCCGGGGGTATCACAGAGTAACAGTGTACATGTAAGGGTTCTGGGAAGCTCTGTTTCCTCTAGTCTTGACCTCATCAGCAATCTCTGTTCTTGTGTTCCCAAAAAAAGAATAATTCATGGGGGACACAGGAGTACGTACATCAAGTAGTCAAGAGTTTAATCACAACACACAAAGAAACAAGTATCTACTCTTCAGAAAAAGCATGAGCTGAGCTGAGAAGCAATGGCCCAGTCCCAGCAGACATGGGGGCTTCTATCTCTCCTCTACCCACCTCTTCTCCTTCTTGCTTCCTCCAGGGTGGGTGTTTCCAGGAAGGAGGTGTTTTCTTCTTGGAAGTACATTCTATGAGGATTCAGACTGTTCTGTGTAACTATATAAGATGGAAGAACATGTCTAGGGACTCAGAATTCACTAGGGTGAGAGTAACAGTGCTCAGTCCATGGCACCCTAGTAGGAAGTCCCTGATCCAGCTAGAGACCACTACCACATATTGTTCTTCAGAATCTAATTTTGGACTTGAAAATAGTTTGTTTTTGTTTTGTGTTGTGTTGCTGTTATTGTTGTTGTTGTTGCTGCTGTTTTGGAGCCAGAAGGGGTCGGATATAAAACCTGGAACAACCACACATCTCCAGAATCATAGAATCCCAAGACCCTGCATATATTCAGCCGTCTCAAAGCTCTTCCAGTGCTGGCCTTCAGGGGTTTGGAAGCTTCATTGTTAGTCATGAATTCCTAAACCACTGCTCATCTGTGATTAACTCAACCTTTAATCCTAGTCCTTTACCTACCAGGAGGCTGGGCTAAGAGGCCCTAAATTCCACCCGCTAATCTCTCTGTCTATGGGACAAATCATTAGCATACAAAACATTGCATTTTAGGAGCTCTGTTGCTGTGGTGAAAGACCAACACTAAAAAGCAAATTGGAGAGAAAGGGGTTTATTTGGCTTACACTTCCACATTGCAGCCTATGATTGAAGGAAGCCAGGACAGGAACTCAAAGAGGACAGGAACCTGGAGGCAAGAGCCGATGCAGAGGACATGGAGGGATGTTCCTTCTGGCTTGTCCACCATGTCTTGCTCAGTCTGCTTTCTTATAGAATCCAGGACCCACAGTAGGCTGGGCCTCCCATCTTGATCACTAATTAAGAAAATGCCCTACAGACAGATCTTATGAAGGCATTTCCTCAATTGAGGTTCCCTCCTTTCAGATAACTCTAGCTTGAATTAAGTTGACATGAAACTAGCCAACATACGTGACCCTAGTGATTAAGCTTTATGCCAGGAAATGGGAGTAAAGGCTGATACCACAATGTCATAGAGCCACGGACCCAAGGATGAGTTGACATCCTTTAGAAATTCTTCTCCATGAACCTTCATTGGGTGGAAGTTCATGAGAGAAACTAGAGAAAACCTGCCTCCCGGGTGAATCCATGAAGAAGAAAATCCCTTAACCATCTCACAGAGAGCAGCACAGCAGTTCTATCCCTCTCAGTGTGAAAGAGGAGGCTGTCCTGGGTGAAGGTCCTTAGAGATATTTTAATGTTGGGGAGGGGTAACCTCTAAGAGGATTCTGTCCCCAAGGATCTACTAAGGTTGAAACTGGACCAGACCATTTAAAAAAAAAGGCAATACTACCACTGAGTAAGCAGCTACTGTGAAAGGCAAACACACAGGGCAGCCTGAAACCTAAGGAGGAGCAGTGCATTAAGGAAACCCTCCAGATCAGACACCAGCCCTCACACAAGCACACTGAAATATGCAGATACTAGAAATACACTTCCTAGTATCACCCTAGTATCGGGTGATACTAGGAAGTGTAAATCAACATGCATTTCAGATACCCACGGGATGATATTTGAATAGGGATGGAGTACACAAAGCTCATGTGGAAATGCACAGGCATGTGTGCAAATGCCCACACCAGCACACACACACACACACACACACACACATACACACACACCCCACAGAGTATGCTGAGCAGAAGTTGTGGAGGGGAGGTCTCTGCAAACCACTCTGTGTGAGATAAGAGGAAAATCTGATTCAACATGACTCAGTAGCTGAGTGTTGGTTCAAACCTGTGGAGTCAGACCCTGAGTTACTTATTTTAGGCATATTCAAATACTGTACAATATTGAGGGAAAGCTTCCTCTTGTAACACAAACCTGTGGGCACAAAGAGACAAATGTGTGCCACACAGACACTCTTCTCAAAGAACATGCCACTTCCTTCATGGCGATGGATTGTATAGATAGAGTACATGAGTCATCTTAGAGGCCTAGGGGAGGATCTGGGGCGGTCACCGTCATACAGATACTACAGACGTCATGGAGGCTATTCACCACCTGTTTGTGAGAGCCTTGGGAAGTAAGATGTGGCCTGGCCCTACAGATAGCTCAGAGGTCACCTGAACTATTAGGCATCTCCGGTCCTGCCTGGAGGAGCTTGGAGGAGCCCTTGGCCATACAGATAGCTCAAAGGTCACCTAGACTGTTAGCTACCCCTGGTTCTGGTTTTAGGGGAGTTTGGGGACCTTCTAGATAGGGCTGAGATTACCTAGGCTATTATCCACCTCCATTCCCAGCCTTTTCAGTGGAAATGGGTTCTACATTTTTTTTCTTTGAAGAGACAGCCCTGTGTGTTTAACACACCTAGTTTCCCCAGTGCTGTTTGTGAGTGCAAGGACTTTGGTGCTACTACAAGGAAGACATGTCTGTTTCCACTCATAACAGTTTGATCTCATGTCTACACTCCAACACATGATGCAAGGCATGCTAGTGGAGGCACACACCTTTAATCCCAGCACTTGGGAGGCAGAGGCAGGTGGATTTCTGAGTTTGAGGCCAACCTGGTCTACAGAGTTCCAAGACAGCCAGGGCTACACAGAGAAATCCTGTCTCGAAAAAAACAAGCAAGCAAACAAAAAACATTTAATGCAATGTTGAGAACTCAGAAAAGCAAGAAAACACTATTAACAAGAGAAAAATTAAATATCAGAGGCAAATGCAGAATGAACCTTACCACTATGAGAATTAACATCTGGGGTGGGAGGAGTCAGAGGATCATATGGAAAGCATACATGAAAGCAGCTTGGGGAAAGGGCCGTGCATGCAGAGTACCAAAGAAGGAATTATGGAAAATTTCTCACTTTTATTTAATTAAAAAAAAATCTTACATCAAAAACATATTTTCTTTTCCAGAGGGCCAGGTGTGATTCCTTGAACCCACATGGAAGTTTACAACTGTCTAGAACTCTGGTTCCAGGAAATCCGACCTCTTCTGACCTCCATGGGCACCAGGCATCCATGTGCTGCACATGCATGGACGCAGTGATGTTGAGGTTTGGTCTTGCTGGGTATTGTAATGCTAAGTGCAGACCCCCGAGACCTGGAATCGACACATAGACCCAAGTGATCTTGCCCCCAAGTTATTTCTGATTGACAAATAAAGATGCTGACAGTCAATAGCTCGGCAGAAGAGACATATGTGGGGTTTAGGATTCCTGGGCTTGGGGTTGGAGGAGAACCAGGAAGGAGGAGAAGGAGAAGGAGGAAGGAGAAGCCGCCATGGGTTAGATGAGTCATGAAAATTTGGCCCTGAGGGATGGCCAGTTGGAGTTAGGAGCAGCTCAAATGAAGCGTAGTAAGTAAGAACTCAGGGTTATCGATAGGAAAGTAGATCTTAATAGAATAGAGGGTAGACATCTGCCCAGCTCTTGTGCTGTTTAAGGCTTATTGTAAGCATAAAGGTTGTGTGTCCCTTTTATCTGGGAACTGAATGATCAAGGTGGGGTAGAAATCCCAGATCGGGATTTAAAATGTCTACAACTCAGGGAAAACACAATAGCAACAGGAGCTAGGAGAATAAATTACCATTATGAGGCTCTTATGCTTGGTGTAATTGGTAAGATCTTTTTTGTTTGTTTGTTTTGTTTTGTTTT